>PVJS01027739.1:0-26034 GCA_004027185.1 Glis glis
ATCATTGAATGTTGATGCTTTCTTAAATTATGCTTCAGACCCAGTTTATTCAATTGTACAATTTCTGTTGTGTGGCACTAGTAATTAGGATGTATCCAGCTCTGGAAGGCACTGAAGTTCTTTGGGTGAGCAACAAAGACACTCATACTCCTGAGTGCTGTGGCTGGCTCCTTAATTATACACCCAGATGGATCCTGCCTTTCAGTGACATCTTCCCATTACTGGTCCTGTGTGACCAATGCCACAGAAAAAAATGGACAGGACTTGTCTTACTATGTATTCGCTAAAAGTGAGTATGATCATTGTATAAATTATCTGTAAGCTCCAGATATTTAAATATCCAAACCAAACTCTTTTTACCTTTAGTAATGAAGAATCTTCACATTATTTATATAATATATTGTATATTATATGCATGGCCTGCTTACACTATTTTCAATAAAAGAATATTGTTTTAAACTAATAAACCAAAATTAATTGACAGGGTTGCATCAATATTTCTTTCTTTTTTCCTTGGTCCTTGGTTTTCCCTAAATGATGGCATCATGTTCATCACTGTAATAAAGCAAAAGTTAAAATTACTTTGTTTTGTATTTGTATCAAAACTATAAATATGTTCCTATTTGTGAGAAAAGTAATATTTAGACAATTTCTAGATTTCCAACCAAAATGTCATTGCTCTGCATTAAGTTCATAAGTATACAGTATACTAGATAGTGGTTAAGCTGTCAAACTGACTTGTAACTCAAATCTCTGCTCTGCTTCTAAAAGGCTATATTGACTTTTTACCAGTTAGCTAACACAACCATTTTAAAGCTAGTATATCCCTCTGTAATGAAAACAATCATTATAGACTTTACACACACACATCATTTAATTGTCACAGTAACTACGCAAAGGCACTGTTCTTCGTTATCTCATTTTCAGGGAATCAGAAGCTGTGCATGCGTGGGAATGCTCTTCAGGGCCTGAGCTCTTGACCAGCACCGCTGCCTTGTGATAGAAGGATAGGAAAGCATCTGCTAATCAACAGCAGAACCAGACAACTCAGTGTAGGGCTGGGGAATGAAGCTGCTATTCAATGGGCACAACATTCCAGTTATGCAAGATGATTAAGTTCTAGAGATCCAATGTACAATACTAAACAGTATGATACTATATACTTAAATTTTTGCTAAGAGGTTGATCTCATGTTAAATGTTATTACCATAATTTAAAAATCACACATACACAACTAAGTTTGTCTGCCTTAAACCCCATCTTTTAATCATTTCATTCTACTGTCCATGCAACTCTTAAGAAACAAAAGTAGCTAATATTTTAGTATTATCCAATAAATGAAAACTAGAAATGTTTATTAATACTAGATATACAAAGTCTCAGGTTCTTTAATAGGACAAATATTATGTCCTTACTTAAGACATGGCTTTTTTTTTTTTTGGCACTGGGAATTGAACCCAGAGGCATTCTACCTCTGAGCTACACCTCCAGCCCTATTTTTTAAATTTATTTTTATTTGGAAACAGGGTCTCACTAGGTTGATGAGAATCTCACTACTTGCTGAGACTGTCCTTGAACCTGTGATCCTCCTATCTCAGCCTACTGGGATTACAAGCATGTGCCACCACACCCGGCTGACATGGCATTTTTTTTATAGCTTTAAAGGAACTGCTAGTTTTAAAATGGGTTTTTTTTAAGCAGCACCAAAAAACAACCAATTAAATTACAACCTAATGCTTTCTCATCCAGTAAACTGTAAGATGCATCCTAATTTCAGAGATGCCAAAATGTGGAAAAAGGCAAAAAGGCTGAACTTCACTAAATATGATATTTTTACCATCTATCTACTCATGTCTATGTGAAAATAAGAATCTTATTAGAGTGAAACATCTGGAGACTGTACTTCTGCCAGCATAGTCTCCCTAACAGTATATGGGCATTCTGGACTCTGGCTTCTTCTGTAGGGCATACAGCATTATGTGGTCATGCATACACAAGAAAAAAATTAGCCCATAAACGCTAAAATTATATACTTAAAGTTAGGCAGTTTTAAAACAAAATTTGCACATTTCAACTGCTTCATTAAAAGCCTCAACCAATCAATAAAATTGATATAAAGTGGCATTTAATTTACTATAATAAAATATGCCTACTGGCTAATTGGTGAACGTTACCAAGAAAACAGATAAATAGTTCCAGAAACATAGTAGTTGTAAAAAAAATTTCAAATTTTAAAGTTATTTTTAAGTTAACTCTATACATTTTCTTATGTGACCTTTAAAAAAAATTGTTTCTAAATATGCCTTTAATCTGCCCAAATACCACCTTGATGCTTTTAAAATGAGTTTGATATGATGAATATATGCAGGGTAACTTTTTATTTAAATATAGTTTTTTAAAACAATTTTTCTTCATTATTTTTAAGAACTTTGCTAGTCGGGTGTGTTGGCGCACACCTGTAATACCAGTACTCGGAAGACTGATGCAGAAGGATCACAGGTCCAAGGTCAGCGTCAGCAACTTAGCAAGACCCTGTTTCAAAATAAAAAGTAAAAAGGGCTGGGGTTGTAGCTTGGAGGTAGAATGCCCCTGGGTTCACTCTCTTGTACCAAAATGGTCCCAATTTCATTTATAATGACATTGTTTCAGAAGCTTCCCACGTTCTCATTTAGTATTTGTTATAAATTAATATCTCTTTAATGTACTAAGAAATTTGATTTGCCTTTTTTTTTCTTGGTGGTACTAGGGATTGAACCTAGAAGCTTTCTACCACTGAGCTATACCTTCAGCCCTTTTTATTTTTTATTTTGAAATAGGATCTCACTAAGTTACCATGCATTGAACTCAAAGCTGCAATCCTCCTCTCTCAGCCTCCCAATTACTGGGATTATAAGTGTGAGCCACCATACCCAGCTCATATTTTGATTTACTTTTCTATGTATTAAATCATATCTAGTGTCAAAAAACAAAAAACAGAAGATCACTCCAATAGCTTATTCCAGCATTTCCCAGTGTGTTAGATAAGTATTAACTCCACTTGAACAAAGGGAGAGTTATTCACTCAACAAACTTTTAGTTAAAAGTTTGAGGAACATTTCATACTGTATTTCCTCTTTTAAGTTCATAATGAACATCAGCACATTAAAGGCTTAGGGAGTCTTACAGTACCTATTTTATTTAATTCAATCCAGCATTACCCCCAAATTTTTGATGCAAGGGCTCTGTGTGTGGGATACATATGTGAATGACAATTGTTAAACTACAGAGCAAATTTTGGAAAGTGGTTGTTTATGATATTTATATACATTATCAAAGGAATGAACTGGTTCTCATACACATGCAATGGATGAATATGTCTGCCCAAAATTTGTATGCTGAAACACTAATCCCCATGTGATACTCAGGGGTGGGGACACTGAGGGTGGAGTCCTCATGGAAGATTAGTGCCCTTAGAAAAGACCAGACAGCTAACGATGAGAAGGAAGAGGGCCTCACCAGAACCCAACCCTGGACTTCCCACCTCCACAACTGTGAAAAATGACTGTTGTGTAAGGCACCCAGTTTATGGTGATTCATTTGGCAGCTCAAATTGATTAAAACAATACATAGGACTCAAAAGACAAAAACCCAAAGGACTGGCTGGGCTGGGGATGTAGCTCAATGGTGGACCGCAAGGCCTCGGGTCAGTCCCCGGGACCGCACACACACTCACACACACAAAAGCGACAAGAGTTGGAAGATGATACACCTAGTATCCACAGACCTGTAGAACTATATGTAGGGTAAACATGGTTTGTTGATTGGAACCTGCTAAAGCTCATCTAAAATAATTCTGCTTCATAGAGAATTATATTACTTATAACCATTCATTTAAATTACCAGGGAAAATGAGGCTCCCAGAGGAATTTAGCGATGTCAAAGATTTTTAGTTTCTGTGTCCTTGTCATAAAAAGCAAAAACCATGTTTTTACCAAGAATACTTTCTATTACCACCAATAGTCAAAAGACATAGTAGGTCAATAGGCTGTTGAGATCTGATACGGTATTTCTTGTGATTACTAGTAAGTAAAAAGTGTTGGCTAAACTTTGGTAAAAAATCTTTGACACTAGTAAAATACAAACATTTTTATAGGTGCATGTATTCATTTTCATTTGCAAATACAATCAGAAGCTTATATATAACAACAGAGATGAGTAATGGAAATGTAACTTATAAATCTATCCTTGAGGAATGGCTGGTATTTTATCATGACATCTAAAGAAATGCAGAAATGGCCAATCAAAACTTACATGGTTCTGTACTGAATGCCTCTTCTTGAATAATACATTTTGCAACCAATGTAAAGAATAGATAAAACTCCCAGTGTTAACACAATACCACCAACAAAGCTGCCAGGGTCGAATTTTGATCCTTCACTTTTTTTAGAATGAATAGTTGCTGTGACTAGAAGAAACAAAACAGGCGTTAGTGCTTTTTTTTTTAAAACATTGTAATTAAAACTTAAATTTCAATGTAAGAATACTGAAGTGAGGACAAAGCAAAGTTTGGGCATACAAAGGTTCATATATTTTTTTTGCGGTACCAGGGATTGAACCCAGGGGCGTTCTACCTCCGCACTACACTCCCGGCCCTATTTTTTATCCTTTATTTTGAAACCGGGTCTCACGAAGTTGCGGAGGGCCTCACTAAGTAGCTGAGGCTGGCCACGAACCTGGATCCTCCGGTCTCCGCCTCCCAAGTACTGGGATTACAAGCGTGTGCCACCACGCCCGGCTTCAAAGGTTCATATTTTTGTTGAATGGAATGATAATCTAAATGTGTCATTTAACAACTTATTTGCAGTAGAGAAAAACAGGTAAATTTTAATACATACTTGTTAGCGATGTCACTAAACTATTATGAGCTGTGGTCGTCATGGATGTTGACATCTGGGACACGTTCTGTGGAACACTTGTTGCTTTGGGTGTAGACTTTAAAGTGGTAGAAGTCATAGTTATTGTCACCCCTGGTGTTGTTGTTTTAGAAGTTGCTGTGGGCCTAAGGGTGACAGCTGTCATATTGCTTGTCACAGCTGTCACAGTGCTGTTGTTAAATTCAGTTGTATGGTTGGAAGGCACATTTTGCAAAGTCCCTGCAAGAAAGTCAAGAAACATTAAAAATGGTGTAATTTAGGGAAGAAGACCCCATTCTTCTCTTTCACCAAGAGGTCTAACAAACACAGAGCATGAAAGATACTTAGTCTATTGGTAACTTGTACTATACTGCAATAAAATATCTCGAACTAGTAAGATACGCAACAGAAACCAGACCCAGATTTATAATAAAGGTAGGAATATTTGTGAAGATATAAAACAGATAAAACCCAGAAGACGGAATTCCTTCGGTGCAAGGACAATGTCAATCATCTGTGTCTGAACATCTTACCATACTTCATATCACATTACAGGTTTTCAACAAATATTTGTTGATCAGATAAATCATGAGTTTTTTGGTTTTCTTTTTTTTTGCAGTACTAGGGATTGAACCCAGCAGCATTCTACCTTTGGGCTACACCCCAGCCCTATTTTTTATTCTTTATTTTGAAACAGGGTCTCACTAAGTTGCGGAGGGCCTCACTATGTAGCTGAGGCTGACTGAGAACCTGTGATCCTCCTATCTCAGCCTCCCAAGTTCTGGGATGACAAGCGTGCACCACCACGCCCAGCTATAACAAGGTTTTTTTTTTTTTTAAGGATAGAAAGTAAATTTATTTTTTAGTTGTAACAAATATAGCTCTTTATAGATTTTTAAATACTTTTAAGTTTTGGGTTACATTGGGAATAGTGCTCAAGTTTCTCTACTGCAGCCTTCCAAGAACTCTGAGGCCAATCAGTAGCTACATGTCTCTAGCCCCCTCCCCCACCCTGTAGATGTGAGCATGTGTATGTTATTCTTTGTAAGGGGAAAACCAACTTCCTGCAATGTATCAAATTCATACTCCATGCTTTCAACTTTGGGTCTTTACAGTGGTCTCTTCCACTGAGCAGTATCTTTTTTTTTTTTAAGGCCAAGGGAATTAATACTTTTTTTTACTACATAAACTATAATTATCCAAGGAGCTACCATACTAATCTTTTATTATTCAATTCTGAATGCTCTATGAAGATGTAAATAATATACTTTAGCATTAACACACTTGCATTTTAAACTGTGGAATCAATTCTACTGTGATGAAGTTAAATACAGCAAAGAGCTAGCATTTATATCCTATCTTTAAACAGAATGATCTTTGCAGGGATAAAACAATAAACACAATGCTGCTTTTGGATTCAATACACAACACAGCTACCATCCCCCTGTGTATAATAAGACATTTATTAGCGAGACCGTACAAAGTCATATGGGCAAAAATGGAAAGCTGTAATAGCTCAATCCTCCATTAAGAAAATCAGGATGTGCTAAAGAAACAATTCAGCAGCTGAAATTTTCTATCAATTGACAAAACACCCCAAAAGAAGTTTCGTTGCAGTTGCCTGAAAAGGTTAGCTTCCCAAGAGCGTACAGTCTAGAGAGGTGGAGACCCAGCAGAGGCCTGAGCACCAAAAGCAAAGGGCCTGTGAGTTGAAAGGGCCACCTGCAGGAGAGGTCGGTGCTACTGCAGTGAGGGAGCTCTGGGGGGCCTCAGCAGGACAATTTCCTAGGAACCTACCAAAGAGAACCACACAGCTGCCATCTAGCAGGCGGACACCTACGTCAGGTGAAAACACCCCAGCCATTAACCAACTGGCTTTTTCCCCTTCCGCCTTCCTCGGCCTGACCCTGTAAGGACCATAAACAGCACAAGCTAGGGGAAGGAAAGGTAGAGCAAGGAAGGAGGCCAGCAGCGTCAGCTTTCTCTACGCCTGAAGCAGGCCTGCACTGGCAAAGGAGAGTTCCAATTTCCCATCACTAGAGTTTCATTCTTTTGATATTCTGGAGGGGAACTGCATCCCACTGAACAGAACTGATTCAGTAAACTGGACATAGTATAATACTCAGCTAGTGCGGGTGGAGGTTGAAGTCACCAGGGAAAGGGTGTAAGTGACACAGTTGTCCCTGTTCAATGTTAAAGGTTGAATTATGCCCCCCAAATTCAAATGTTGAAGCCTTAACCTCCAATATCTCAGGATATAACCTTGGAGAGAAGGTCTTTTCAGAGATCAAGTTAAAATAACAAAGTCATTAGGGTAGGCTGTAATCCATTCTGGTGTCCATATAAAAAAGGAAAATTTGGACTTGAAAACATACACACACACACACACCACCACCACCACCACCACCACCACCACCACCACCACCACCGCCGCCATTTGAACACAAAGGCAAACACTCACAAACACTGAAAACTGCCAGCAAACCACCAGAACCTGGGTAAGAGCCATGCAACAGATTCTCTCTCTCAGCCTTCGAAGCAGCCCCATCGACACCCTGCTCTCCCACTCGAGCCTCCAGAACTGTGGGACAATACACTTCTGTAGCCTAAGCCACCGGTGCGAGGTGCTCTGTTATAGCAGTCCTAACATGGCGATATGCTCAGTGTCAAAGCCGTCTGCACTTACAACAAAACGTTGTCTCTATGCAACTATACAACTGGCACTAGTGGTTGTACTGGGCTGATTCCTTTTACAGATCCCTGAAACTAATCACTGTGAGATGAATTAAGTCAGTAAATACTTGTCAACCCAATCTCAAAACTTGTTAAATAAAACATGAGGTCATCTACAGGTTTCAACCAGACATAAGGATTTTTCGATCTTAACTCTTGGGTTTCAATTGACAGGATTATAGGAGAGATGAGGCAAAGAGCCGTTATCACGGGATCCCTGCACCTTCCTCCCCAGCAGCTGCAGTGTTCAGCCCACAGCACAAGGAAAAGAAGATAAAGAACATGTAAATGGATGCGATAATGTTTTGGGACTGCCATAAAAATATTCAAGCAGTCCAATGTCAGTTCCTATTTTGTGGTAAAACAGACTCCTCAAGCCCAATTATTCTATGATAGGGTTAGAGCTTCCCCTGCTGAGCTCATCTCTCCCCAGGCCTGGTAATGCTTTCCAGGCCCAGTGGGAGGAGCTCAAGCTCATTCAGTTTAGCTACTGACTTGCTGGAGTATCTTAGACAAGTTACTTGACCTCTCTGAGATTTACTATCCCTCTCTATCTATAAAATACTGGTATCACAGGGCTGGGAGAATTAACTGAGATAACGTGTGTCCAGCACTTAGCACAGTACTTGCTGTAGTGAAAGTTCTCAGTTTTTTTTAAGACATTACTTTCATGAATGCCACTCCCCTGGAGTTAGGCACAGTCAGATCTACATTTCCGTGGTCACCATAATTACTATCTGAATAAGATCCTACAGAAGAGTGAGCTATTGGGGGTGTTTTCAGTTTAAGGATCTGAACAGATAAAAAGAAAAAGTGATGCCCAGGCCTTTTCTATTAACCCTAGCCAGCCGCCTTTTCACTGCTGCAAGGCCAAGGATACTCTGAAGCAGTCTGGTATTTTTCCTACAACCAAATAAAAGTCCTTCTCAAAGTCTGGATTTATTCCAACTACTTAGTACAACTCTGCCGTGTTGAAATAACTTTCCTTATTCCTATAACCTTGAGTCCAAAAATATCTAAATGCCATTTTTTTCCTTTAACCTAAATATTTCAAAGTTAAGGGTGACAATTTGCTTTCCTCAGGGCATGAAGTACACACTTAAAAACAGAGTTGAAAATACACATCCAATTTTTAAAATTTTCAGCTATTTTTAAATGGGACAGTAGTAGCTTTTCATTTCCTACTATAGTTGTAAAAATTATAGAGCTATTTCAAACATGGACCATAAATTTCTGGTGCCACAGTGTTATTTTGAGAAGTCTGTGATTTTGAGCATGGTTTGTAGCTTAAGTGAATTAAAAAATAACTACTCTTGTGGGGGTTCTGGGAATTTATTTTATACATGAAAACCCTAAGAATCTCTCTTACAGAATAACATCTTACTACCTTACCCTACCAACTAAACATCAGTGTAATTTACTTAGAAAGCAAAGAGGCTTTTTCTCATTGCACAGTCAACAGACTCATTCTAAAAATTCTTTTGAATTCATATTACTTAAGAGTAAAAAATGCACAGAATTGAAAATCTAGACTTAAGGAAATGTATCTTTAAAGAACCTAGAAAAATGCAGATTCAAAAAATTAATCTAAGAGAAAACTTGGTCTTTTCAGAGTATCATCATAAAGAAATGTTCATTTTATCAAAATAAAACAATTATGAATTCCTAAATTTCTAAATTGAAAAATTAAAATTTCAAGTAGGATAAATTGTTTATATATGATCACAGAAAAAGAGGGTGTCTTAAATAAACATCTATAATATTTTAATTCCCACATTTCATAATATTATTCGCTCTACTTAAATATTCTATCAACATAAAGAGGATGTTTGTTTCCTCTGGCAAGAACTGAAAGAGACATTTTCAGTCAAAGCAGTTATTTGCCTTAAAGACAAGAGGGCTGGGGATGTAACTCAGTGGTAGAGCACTTGCCTAGCAAGCACAAGAACCTGGGCTAGATCCCCAGCGATGAGAACTGACAACTGAGATGCTGTCCAGGTCTGTTCTGGGGAGATTCTGTCTGAAGGACGATCCTGTTCATTCCTCCAGCTAGCTGTATGGAAAGAAGCTGAGCAGGGAAGGAAGGAAAGCATCCTGGCTTCTCAGGGGAGGGAGACTGCCAAGAGTAGGCACTGGTGCACCTGATTTAATCCTGCCCATTCGATTCCGTTACCTCAGACTCCACCCACAATTAGTAACCTCAGCTAATTTTGAAAGAGGCATGAATCAGTCACAAAGGCACCAAGCAAGATTCCCTGTTCCTGCTCAAAACCCTCCAAAACTCTGCTGCCACCCTCACTCACTCCCCAGAGAATCTGAATCAAACCAAATTCACTCTCTGCGACTCCTCTCTACACACTCCTGTTAGGCTGGCAGCTCGGTCTTCCTTCG
The DNA here is from genome assembly GCA_004027185.1 of Glis glis. Taxonomy (NCBI): domain Eukaryota; kingdom Metazoa; phylum Chordata; class Mammalia; order Rodentia; family Gliridae; genus Glis; species Glis glis. The sequence continues at coordinate 10,017 of PVJS01027739.1, forward strand.
CCTCTCTCAACACCTGTTTAGTTCCTACTCCCATGCCAAGAACTGCACTAGGAGGCTCTGCTGATACAGGAGGAAAGGTCCTGACCTGCAGTTTGTGTCTAGCGAGAAGACAAGGACACACAGAATAGACCAGGCCCAGCACGTTCAATTTTCATCTCCTCCCTAGGCATCTCCATCTCCCTTTTATTAAACTCCTGTTTTTCATTTTTCTGGACTCTTAACTGTATTTTTACTATTACTTTAAAAAATAACATATATTATGTGGTATAAAATGAACTATATTTGGCTTTTATCCTTAGTTCCTGGCACAAAGCTCCTAACACCCTTGGAATTTCCTGAATGCTAAGAGTGTCTTGCTATTTATAATGCACCCCTTTTGATCACTCCTGGGTTTATGCCAATGGAATGACTTAGGGCAGGGCTCCTAGGCAGCCTCAGGATGGGGCTCCTCACCAAAAAGGCTAAGCAATTATTAGATGGTTAGAACTCTGAGCCCTACACACTGAATTTTGGGAAAGGGGGCTGGAAATTAAGCTGTGTAAAACTTCTGAACTGAGATAAGCTTCTAGGTTGGGCCACACATGGAGGTGCTAAGAAGGTTGTGATCTGGTGGGCACCAGCCTCTGCAGCTCCCCTGCCCCACAAGCCCTCAACACAGCCGTTCCTGAGTCTTTTCCTTTATGATAACCCACTAAGCCTAAGTAAAGTGTTTCCCTGAGTTCTGTGAGCCATTCTCAAACCAACGTAGGTGTTTGTCAACAGATGAATGGCTAAAGAAAATGTCATACACATACACAATGGAATTTTACTCAGACATAAAGAACAACAAAATTATGTCATTTCCAGGAAAATGAACAGAACTGGAGTGCATCGTGCTGAGTGAAATAAGCCAGACTCAAAGTCAAGGGGCAGCAGGACGTGGTGGTAATGTCTAATCTCAGTACTTGGGAAGCTGAGACAGGAGGATTATGGGTTTGAGACTAAACTCAGCAACTTAGTGAGACCCTGTTTCAAAATAAAAAATTAAAGCCGGTGTGGTGGCACACACTTGTAATCCCAGTACTTTGGAAGCTGAGACAGGAGAATTGCAGGCTCATGGCCAGCCTCAGCCACTTAGTGAGGCCCTCTGCAACTTAGTGAGACCCTGTTTCAAGATAAAGAATAAAAAGTAGGGCTGGGGGTGTAGCTTGGAGATAGAATGCCCCTGGGTTCAATACCCAGTACCATAAAAATAAACAAACAAACAAATAAATAAATAATTAAATAATTAAAAATAGGACTGGGGGTGTAGCTCAGAGGTAAATCCCCCTGGGTTCAATCCCTAGTAAAACAATAAATAAATAAATAAATAAATAAATAAATAAATAATAAATAAATAAGGCTGAGGGTGTAGCTTGGAAGTGGAATGCCCCAGGTTTAATCCCAGGTACCAAAAAAAGAAAAAAAGAAGAAAGTCAAAAGTCTTCTGTTTTCTCTCACATGTAGAAGCTAGAGAGAAAAGAGTAAAAAACAAAATACAATAAAAACAAAACAAAAAAATCTCATAAAAATAGAAAGAATAGGATGGAGATTAAGGGGAGGGAAAAGGGAGGTATGGGGAATGAAACAGATCAAGTTATGCTACATGCATGTACAGATATGTCAGGATGAAGCCTACTATTAGATATATTATAATTTTCCAAAAAAAAATATTGAAAAACAAATCTTAGGTTGGGATGGGTGACTGTGTCATTGCTCTAGCAATAATCTTTGACATACTGCTGGCTAAGAATGATAAAAAACTAGTGAATAGATTTTAAGTAGAAAATAAAAACATTCTCAGAATTAGGCCAAATATTCAAAAACTCCACCTGGGTATGTACCAAATACTCCTGATGTTCCATGTTCTATAAATCTGCATATAAGAAATACTACTGACCTGTCTCCGCTATAAAATCCACATAAAGCAATAACAACTCCTACTCCTACAATTTCATTGTTATGACGGCTAAAATGTGTGAGAAAACGTGTCTGAAATATCTTTGAAATAACATTATTAGAGCATTATTTGCGACTTCAAGTGGCTGTGCAGGTGGTGCTGTCACTCAGTGACTGGAGATTTATGGCCTACACATGGAAAATAAGCATGGGTAATGTGCAGCTGCCACATAAGAATTTGGTCATTAACAACTCAACACACCAAAACAAAGGGATATTCAGTCAGCAAAAAAAAAAAAAAAAGAAAACTGCTCAAATGTCAGCACAAAAGAAATCCCTAGAGATGACAACTGTACAGCTTAGCATCCACGAGTAAATGATTTTAATTCATCGTGTAAAGGCACTAAATATCTAATATTTAATATCAAGCTTTTACACTGCAACTTGAAGAAAAATGCAAACTCTGCAAAAATTAATAGAATTATGTGCATGCTTAATGTTAAAAATGGTACTCGATTAAAACTGGCAATGGCAATAACCTTTGGAAGTGAGAAAACCCTGAACATTTGCTATCGCTGTGCTAGGTGCATTTTTATTTTTAATTTTTAAAAAAATCTCAGGTGATCTGTATAATAGCACTGGGAGGCAGGGTTGCGCCCCACATTTTACAGGGGAGATAACTGACCTATAAGGGTAAGCAGACGCCCCTCACTGCTGGCGAGTGTGATGGTAAAGACACCTTAACACAGGTCTTGGACTCCTCTAAGCCCGAGGTTCTTGCCACTGGTTCTGCCATTGTGTTCTGATCAAAACCCACTTGAATTCTAGAGTCTACTATATTTGGATTAACTGCAGGTATTGATTAGGTATTAATTTTCCATTCACTACCTTCACTGCATTAGAACCACCATCAATAAAGCAATGTACAGAAACACAAATGTTGAAGGTAAAATAAAAGCGTCTCGGATTTTTGAAAATTTAAATTTTAAAAGAGAGTCAATCATTTTTTAGGTTTTTTAATTCTAGGGTTTTGTTTTGGTTTTGGAGCTGGGCCTTGTGCATGATAAATGGTACTCTACCACTGAGCTATACCCTTAGCCCCCTCTCATAATTTTTATTAAGCAACACTGAAGGTATTCAAAAAGGTGCAAAAGAATAAACATCTGTGTCCTCCATCTTAAGAAATAAAACTTTACCAATTGAGAAATCCCCAAAAGGTATTCCCTTCCTCAGATAAATTCTTCTCAGAATAACCCCAATCCTCAATTTGGTGTTTATCATTCTTAAATACATTTCATATTTTGACATCACACTATTTCTAAGTGACATAATAATACTACTTTTCATAGTTTAAATTTACGTAATTAGAATGCAATATATATTTATTTGCTTTTGTATTCAACACAATTCATTCATTTCTTAAAGTATTTAAACTTTTTTTTTATTCTAAGAGCTATGTTTTGAGATACTAGCTCAAGCTATTAAAGATGTCTATGTATGTTCACTGTAGTACTGTTTAGGAGAGTAAAAATACTCACTAATGGGAAGTAGTTAAGGAAATCATATCTCCGTATGATGAAACAAAACACAAATAAAAAAATGAAAATAGAGCTATACATACTATAGTGACTTTCAAATACATCCACAAATTCTTTGCTATGCTTCCCTTCAAAAGGTGAAGCCTAATTCCACATGCCTTATAGGTGGGCCTAATTTACAGATTATCTTCTAGTGAGAATATGGCAAAAGCGATGCTGCCTGACCTGAGCTAGTTGTAAAAAGCATAGCTTCTGCCCAGCTCTCTCGAAGCCTGCCCCTGTGCTATGCAGAGACGCAAACGGCCCTCCTGTGGAGAACCTCCTGTGGGGAAGAACTGAGGTCTCCTGCCAACAACTGGCTATGTCCATCATGACCTTATGACTGCAACCTCAAATCTGACCCTAGTAAGCCACTACCAGACTCCTGATGCACAGGGACCATGAGATAAGAAATACACTTTTAAGCCACTAAGTTCTGGTGTTCTGCTATTTAGCAACAGGAAACCAATTATGTCCTATCATAAAATCAAAGAACAAAGCAAAACAGCCTAGTAATTAATAGTTCAGTCAAGCTGGGCATGGTGGCGCACGCTTGTAATCCCAGTACTTGGGAGGCGGAGACCAGAGGATCCAGGTTCACGGCCAGCCTCAGCTACTTAGTGAGGCCCTCTGCAACTTCGTGAGACCCGGTTTCAAAATAAAGTATAAAAAATAGGGCTGGGGGTGTAGCTCGGAGGTAGAATGCCCCTGGGTTCAATCCCCGGTATGGCAAAAAAAAAAAAAAATAGTTCAGTCAAAAATGCAAGTTGCAGAACATTAGGTGTATGCCTATTTTGTATATTCACACCAGTTAACAGTGATTGCTTCTAGGGAGGTATTGGGAAGAGAGAGGGAGGGAAGGAGGGAGGGGCAGGATACTCTGTTTTAGATACTTTTTGCATTACTTGAAAGATTAAGTGCCTGTATTATTTAGTTCTATAATTTTGTAAAGGCCTATAAAGATTTAAAAAGTAAATATGAAAAAGCTTAAACCAATTGCGATTTAAAAAGAAAATCTCTCATCTCTTATAAAAGAACAAAATTGCTTTAATTTTAGGCACATTGCTAATAAGTTCTATTATGTGGTTTCCTAGTTGACTGCTGATTAAAAGCAGCAAATTGAGGGAGGAGTGGGCTATTAGAGGGAGGCATAATGCCAATATGAAGACACGACAGTTGAGTCTGTCAAAAAGGAAGACAAAGCTATAATAAGCCATCTGAAGCCACTCACGTGTAGGAACAAAGACCCCTCTATATCTAGAGGCCTCAGAGGGTGTAACTGCTGCACACGGCTATGGTTATAAAAATGATGTTTATAAAGCAGTGAATACCAAAAAGTATTCCACACACAGGGTTATCTCCTACAACAAACGTGAGGTCTATTGGAGAAGGGTTATTACTATCATCCTATAGACTGGAAATAAATTCAAGGAAGTGAGTGCAGCCAGGGCACAAAAGACTTGGGGAGTTCCATTCTGAAAGTTCACACTTGATTAGATAGTACTGCTTATCTGACTCTGAAAGGGCTTGGTCAAAGCTTGTAGATGTGGGTCCTAGCACCACCACAGCCAGGCTGAGACTCCCGCCAAACCAGCGGACTCTGCACTGACAGCACGCTCACCAAGCAACCTTCTCACAAAGCCTTGTGAAAGACAAAAATCTGTTTTCATCATGGGTTTCTGGGAAACACTGGAGGCAGAAAATCTCTGACAAAATTTAGAAGTGGGAATGAAGACTACCCTAATTTGTACCAATTTTTATTCTCAAGGTGGCAGGATATAGCATAAGTATCTCATTATCTGTCAATCACTTGAGATTCTTGAGAGGCAGCCACACACATAAGAAAGACTTCTGCGTCAATCAGTCCTGCGCTTCAGTTGTGGGATAGCCATTTTCTGCCTAACTTTTTTCTCATCTCTGAAATAAGGAAAACAATACTTAACCCAATATGGTTATTGTGTGGAGTGCAAAGAACAAGGGTGAATACCCTGCACATGCTTGGCCACAGCACTATGTTCAAGGAATAGTTACCTTGTTATTACCACTATCACCATAGCTTACAACAGGGCATGTGCAAGATGGCCTGGACCTTTGGAGTACAGCCAGTTCCTCCCCTTCACACATGTTTACAGGCTGTGTCCTCCTCACTCCACCTCTGAATGTCACATCATTAAGTCCTAGTTCAAGTGTTATTTCTTCTACGATGTTCCAACCTGAAATTAATCTCTTCTGAGTACTCAAGTTATTTGCACCTTTATTACTGCACTTACGTATTTTTTATTATAACTATTTTTGTTCCTATTACCTTTCCAATTAAATTTTAAGCATCCTAAAGAGGCGTCTATGTCCACTTAAATCTCTGTAGTTCCCACAGTACCTGGGACATTGTCCTATGTCATTTGTACACAGGAGGTACAAAATGAACATTTGTTGAGTGGCTATAACAAAGGAGTATCAGATGCTTACATAGCAGAATTATTACCAAACATCTATAACAAGGTCAGCAAGACTTTTGTAGCTTTGCTTAGGCGTGTAACTAACTATAGTATCCTAACCATAACTCTGACTTCTTCAGTCCTGACAGCTGATTTTGGATTATCCCTAACAATAATGACACAGCAGTTATGTGCCAGGCACTGTTACAAATGCTTCACCTATATAAACTAATTTAATGACTATGATGTGGTACTATGAGGTGCACTTGAAGAAAACTAAGGCACAGAATTTAAGACCATATCATAATTGCTTTCCTTCTAACTATAAAAGAAAAAGGAAGACTGGGGGTGTAGCTCAGTGGTAGAGGGAGCTCTACCTTATGCTTAAAGCCCTGGATTCAATCCCCACAACCACAGAAAAGTTAAAAACAAAGAAAGCTAATAAGAATGCATATCAAAATAGGAGACAATCGTTTTAAAAAGCTATAATGATCAAAGAGAATTTATTAATCACTGAAACACTCTTTACAAAAGTTTACAAAGCATATTTAGATACTCTACCTCGATGAGTCTTTCTAACCCCATGGGTTAGAATCCATTGTATGTTTTATTTTCCATTCTCTTCCTATTCACATTTTAATGGATATTATATTTATTGCCCAAAAAAGAGGTTTTTACTCTCTGTCCTCTGTAAGCAATCTCAATTTACTGAAACAGTTTTAACTACCTCTAACTAGTGTGAAAGTCAAACAAAATGGGCTCCCAATATAAGCCCTGGGAGTTCCACAGGAACTTACCTTGCCTGTGTTCAACTGTCTTGCTGCTAACTAGTAGCACTCTATCTCCGAGTTACACCCTCAGCCCTATTTTATTTTTTATTTAGAAACAGGGTCTTGCTAAGTTGCTAATGGCCTCACTAAGTTGCTGAGGCTGGTCTTGAGCCCTTGGATCCACCTGTCTTAGCCTTCCAAGTACTGGGATTACAGGCATGTATTACCACACCCAGCTGTAACAAGGTATTTTGAAAACAAAACAAATGAAAGTTTAATTAAAATCTTGAGTAGAAAACTATTTAGAATCAATTTCTTTATAATAATTAATCCCACATTTACAGATCACTATATAAGTTTTATTTATTTGTTTTTTGCAGTGCTAGAGTTTGAACCCAGGGCCTCCTGCATGCTGGGCAAGCACTCTACCACTGGGCTAAATCCCAGCCCAAAGTTTTGGCTATCTCAAGGAAGTTATGAAAGTTGCCTTTGACTTCATGATGATGGAAACCCCCAGAAAGTTTACAATCAAGTAAGGAATGCAAGGGTTTCTGGTGTGCCTTTTGATGCTGCTATTTTAGTAGTGAAAGCAAATTTACTTTCTAGAAAATGAAGATAAAGACTGAATGAGCATGTGGCATAATGTTTAAAAAAGCATTTTGGGCAAGATGGCAGCTGAGTAAGATCCATGTGTGATCATTGCCCAACAGGCACACCAAGTTCAACAGCTATTCACACACCAAATACCTTCACAACAACTAAGGAAACAAGCTGCTATCATTTCGAAATAGCTTGTTATAATCAAAAGATGTTTTTTACAAGGCCCATGGTAACCACAAACAGACAAACCAAAAATAAGAAAGGAATCAAAACACACGACTAGAGTAATTCGCTTAACCACAAAGGAAAACTGTAAGAGAGGTGAAAGAAAGGAACTATGACAAAACTAAAAGCAAGTTATGAAATGGCTGTAGTAACACCTTATTTATTAATGATTACCTTGAATGTAAATGGGTTCACTTCTCCAATTAAGAGACACAGAATGGATAAAAAACAAGACTCCACATGTTCCTCACAAGAAACTCACTTTACCTCTAAGGACACACATAAACTATAAGTGTAGGGTTGGAATAAAATAGTCCATGCAAATGGAATCTGCCAAAAAGCAGGAGTAACCATACTTATATTGAATAAAATAGACTTTAAATTAGAAGCAAAAAGCAATAAGGAAAGCTATTATATAATGATAAAGAGACCAATTTTTTAAAAAAAGATCAATTCAGCAAGAGGAAATACATATGCACCCAATATTAGAGCACTCAAATATATAAAGCAAATATTAACATACCTAAACAGAAAGATACATTTCAATACAATAATAGTTCTGAACTTTAATACCATATGCCCACTTTCAGCAACAGAGGAATTATCTAGACAGAACATAAACAAACAAGAGAGTGAGATTGTGTCCTAGTGGACATCTACAGAACATTCCATCCAACAGCTGCTGAATGTACACATTTTTCTTTTATCTTTTTTTTGGTACTAGGGATTGAACCCAAGGGCATTCAACCAATGAGCTGCACCCCCAGACTACCCCGCCCTCTGATTTTGAAATGGGTTCTTGCTGAGTTGCTGAGGCTGGCCTCTGAGTTGCTGAGGCTGGCCTCGAACATGTGATCTTCCTGTCTCAGCCTCTCAAGTCCTGGGATTACCATTGTACACTACCACACCCAGCTAATGTACATTTTTCTTACCACCATGTGGAACATTCTCCAGGACAGACCAGAATAGATGACAAAACTAGTTTTAACAAATTTTTAATAACTGAAATCATATCAGGTATATTTTCTGACTACAGTGCAATAAAATGAAAAAATTAGTAATAAGAAAAACTTCGGAAGCCAGGCGTGGTGGGCACACTTGTAATCCTAGTACTTGGGAAGCTGAGACCGGAGGATCACAGGTCCACGGCCAGCTTCAGCTTAGTGAGACCTTCCACAACTAAGTGAGACCCTGTTTCAAAATAAAGAGTAAAATAGGGCTGGGGGTGTTGCTTGGAGGCAGAATGCCCCTGGGTTCAATCCTCAGCACCAAAAAAAAAAGTTTTAAGCAGAGTATCTTGATGAAAATAATTCAAATAGCAGTGACAAGACATCTGTTTAAAAAGTGACTTGATTTATTCTTGCGTTAGTGGGGATTGAATCCAGCGGCATCCTACCTCTGAGCTACATTCCTATTTATTTGTGTGGTGTGTGTGTGTGTGTGTGTGTGTGTGTGTTACTGGGAATTGAACCCAGAGGCATTCTACCTCCGAGATACAGCCCCAAAACGATTTTATTTCTTATTTGGAAACCGGGTCTCACTAGGTTGCTGAGAGCCTCAAGACTAAATTTTAATCCAATTTATGCTGGAAAAAAACATAAGTGATTCTTATTCCATTATTTGTAAAGTTGCTGCTATTTGCATTTTTTTACACTGTGATATAAAAAGAATTAATGAGTATGAGCTAATTTGGGATGAAGGGTCTGTTAATGTCTCAGGAAATTTTCACAAATAATCAAAAACCAAATATTAAGAATACATGTATGTATTGATCTGGGCGTGGTGGTACATGCCTGTAATCCCAGTACTTGGGAAGGTGAGAGGGGGATAGCAGGTTCAAGGACAGCCTCAGCAAGTAGCGAGACTATCATCAACCTAGTGAGACCCTGTCTCAAAATAAAAATAAAATAGGACTGGGGATGTAGCTCAGGAGAATGCCCCTGGTTTCAATTCCCAGTACCACAAAGAAAAAAAATTAAAAAGAATAAAGAAAGAATACATGTATTAAGTTGACCTAAGTATAATAAAGGTCTTATGAATGGGCGTCTCAACTATTCTCTGTATCTTTTCTTGTATGTCTTTGGCTTTAAAACTTTTCAAGGAAATTGTATATTTTTGGAGAGTTATTCCTTCTCTCTTGACAGCTACTGAGCATTTTGGAAAATTTAAACATTAAACACAAAAATAAAAATATACTACTACTAATACAACTATTATTACTCTGTTCCCATCCCTCTGCTAAAAAAAAAAATCAGTTCTCTGGACTACTGAAATGTCTTTTTTTTGGGGGGGGTGAGGTGCTTTCATGAAGTAGTGATAGGTTTCTAAAACCCACTGAGAAAACAAGAAGCTACTAACTGCCAGATCCACAGAAGCTCACCAGAAAAACAGAATCTTCAGACATAGGCAACTGTGTTTTCTGCACAATCCCATCAGTTCAGATTTTATAGTTCTTTACTTCCTCCCCTCAAAAAAGTCTTTCTCCCCCTCCTGAGCAGCCATGTATTCCACACACCCACGCAAAGCACATCAGGATGAGGTGGCCCTTGGAGCCTCTCTCAACATCAGTGACTCAACTTCAGCTGCACGCTGGAACTTTTAAGTTCTACCCTGGGCATGTTTTTAACCTCCAGGTAATTCTAATGTGCTGCCAAATTAATAGAGAAACGTTGTTCTAATAGACCTGGAGTGTCCAGTTGTAAATTTTATATTAAAAATTAAAACGTAGCTGGCTGTGGTGGCCCATCCCTGTAATCCCAGTACTTGGGAGACTGAGACACAAGGATCACAGGTTGGAGGATAGCCTCAGCAACTTAGCAAGACCCTGTTTCAAAACAAAAAATAAAAAGGACTGGAGGCGTAGCTCAGAGGTAGAATGTCCCTAGGTTTAATCCCCAGTACCACAAGAAAAAAATTAAAATATGATAAATAACTACTAAATGATACATTCCAGGATTCCAGGAACCTTTTATCTTGCATGAAACCTCTTAGGCAGGAGGGGCGGGGCGGGATGTAATGGAGACTGAACCAAGGGGCATGCTACCTCCAAGTTACACCCCCAGCCCTATTTTTTATTTTGAAACAGGGTCTCACTAAGTTGCTGAGGGCCTCTCTAAGTTGCTGAGGCTGGCCTCAAACCTGCAATCCTCCTGTCTCAGCCTCCCAAGTACTGGGATTACAGGTGTACGCCAACATGCCTGGCTATGAAATCTCTTTAATAACTGGGTCATGCAGGGAAGTTAAACTCCCTAATTTTAGTGATGTCATTGCCCCGCCCTACCTCCATTTTTCTCAAAGACAAGGAAGCAAATAAAAGTGGGACCCTCTTGACTCTAACCGTTTTTCTCCTTCTCTAGTCACCACGCTTTCCCACTTTGGATGCAGCTCTGCCCACCGTGACTCTCTGGTCCACTGTGCTCTGTCAGCTCTTCTTTCTTAATTGTTCCCTCTGAAATGATATCCATATAAGGGGTGGCCAGGTGTCTAATTTTGACTCAGACAATAAAACAATGGAGCTCACACTCAAAATACCCAGCCAGCATCTCTTCCTCTCACCTGCTACACCAATCCATCAACAAATTCCTCTCTTCATTCCCGCCACACCCTTCTGGCCCATCAGCCACTGGGACTCCACAGGCTCTACTTCCAGTCCTTTCTTCCTGAAATGTCCATTAAGTCATGTGATGACCCACCTTCGAGTCTGGTGATGCCTTCTCTCTGCATTACAATCAACTCCAAACTCCCAGAAAGACTCCAGAGACTCCCTGTCCCCATCAGTAAAGCCTTCCACCCACCCTTTACTGCCTCCTACCACAAACACAGAGCCAGTGGCTCCTGCCTCACCAAGAGGCCTCAGGAGCTGACCTATGTCTATCTCCTGGGGCAGCCTGCCAGCAAAGGCACTCCTCGGCAGAAAGTGACCACTGCACACCCTGACCTTCAACCCCTTCCTCAAGCCCCCCCCACCCAGGGCTTTGATGAAATCCAATGACAACTCCCATTACCACACAAGCAGCCCTGTTCTCCCTAACTGTGAAGCCAAAGGTCCAAGTGCGAAGGGTTTGTTCTGGCCCAGGCGCTCCCCACTCATCTTGCAGTGAAGGCTGGAGCCACACACACAAGTACTGCTCTCCTCCTCCCAGAGCACTCACTTACCCTTCCTTTCCTATCTCAACAGAGATGGTGCCAGGTCCTCTGCTGGGCACTGGGATTGCCCAGAAGGACTGACTTTCCAGTCAGGAAAGCACGGGGACAAAGCATCACACAAGCAGATGCAGCCCGTAAACCACAGGCTCCCCTGCAACCTGCAGCCCCTTACAGGCCTGGAGCTCAGGGCTGCTCCCCTTAGAAGAGAAGCCTGAGCAGAGGTCTGCAAGCTGATGGAGTGTTAGCCAGGCAAAAGCAAAGAAGGGGCCTGGGGAGCTTTTTAACTATCATGCACAGCGTGTGCAAAGGCCTGAGGCAGAGGGTGGAGTCAGGAGAGCAAAAAAACAAAAAAAGGGCGGGGGAGACATTTACTTAGTTCTTAGTTTGCGCAGGTGCTATTTTAAAGCCAGGGCTTTATATATGCTATTGCATTTATCCTATGAGATGGCAACTGTCTCAGCCCCATGAGATAGCTGTATTATTATTATCAGCTCTATTTCAGAAAGAAGCAAGACCCAGAGAGATTAAATACTTGCCTATGTTCAACTAACAGCAAAGCAATTATTTTTCTCTTTGTATTTTCCCTGAAACACAACATAATACACACACCGGGGCAGAGGGGGCAATGCACTAAAACTAGTGGATCAAACTCACTGTGGTGTAAAAAAAGTAGCCAGACCAGTTCTCAATGAGCAATCAGGTGGGAGACTAAAATTATCACTTTCCAACTACTTGCTTTCAAGTCATAAAGATGTAACCATAATGAAATGTTTTGTAGAAGAGGGTTGGTTTCCATTTTAAGAAACTATGCCTGTGTGGTTAAGTTTCCGTTGGGGGGAAAAAAACTAAATCTAAAAATACTTGGTGGGAGTACTTTCTCTTTTCTTAAAAAAAAATCCTGTGCATATTTATGGTGCATAACGTGTTTTGATACATGTTATACACTATGGAATGGCTAAATCAAACTAACATATGCACTAGCTCACATTCTTTTTTGGGGGGGTGAGAACTCAAAATCTACTCTCTTGGCAATTTTTAAAGATACAGTACATTGTTATAAACTATAAGTCACCATGACAATAGATCTCTGGTGGAAGTCCTTTTCTATACTTTACAGAATTTCCACAAGAATCATATATTACTTTTACAATTAGAAAAAAACAAAAGATACAAACTAACAAAACAAAAAGACCCAATTAAAAATGGGCAAAGGCAGGGTGCAGTTGTGCATGTCTGTAATCCTAGTGACTCAGGAGGCTGAGGCAGGAGGATTGCAAGTTCAAGGCCAGCCTCGACAACTTTGTGAGACCGTCTCAAAATAAAAAAAAAAATAACGGGGGGGGAGGGTTTGCTGGGGATGTAGCTTGGTGGTAAGGGGGGGGGGTAGGGCTTGAATAGACGTTCTCCAAAGATTATATGCAAATGACCAGTAAGTACATATAAAATGCTCAATATCATTAGCCATCAAAGAAATGCGAATCAAAACCATGAGATATACCCATTAGGATGGCCAGGAAGTAGAGGAAGTAGAGAAATCAGAACCTTCACACACTGCCAATGGGAATGTAGAATGGTGTAGTTGCTCTGGAAGACAGTCTGGCAATTCATTAAACATACAGATACCATATGACCCAGCAATTCCCCCCTAGGAATATACCTAGGAAAAATAAAAATATATGCCTATGCAAAAATTTGTATATAAGTTTTTATAGCAGCATTATTCATAATATTAAAAGGTGGACATCCAGATGTCCGTCAACAGATGAACGGATAAACAAAATGTGGTTTATCCATACAATGGAATATTATTTGGCCATAAAGGGGAATTGATGATAAATGCTACAACTTGGATAAACAATGTAAACAATACAGTAAGAGACAGAAGCCAGTGATAAAGGACCACCTACTAACATTCCATTCATAGGAATGAAAGTTCAGAATAGGGAACTCTAGACAGGAAGTAGATTGACAGTTGCTTTGGGCTTGGGGCTGGGAGGTACGGGTGATACCTAATAGGCTCAAGGTTTCTTTTGAGGTGATGAAAATATCCCTAAATTAAGTGTGGTAATGGTTGTATATATTTGTAAACATACTAAAAAACACTGGATTGTCACTTGAAATGAGTTAAGGGTGTATTAGTCCATTTTCTGTTGCTGTCATTGAATACGTGAATCTGGGTATTTTATAAGGAAAAGGGTTATTTAGCTCATAGTTCTGGAGGTCCAAGAGCATGGTGCCAGCATGTGCTGGGCTCTGATGAGGGCCCCCTGGCTGCACCACTACATGCTGGAGAAATGGAAAGAGAATCAGTAGAGTACAGATGGGGCCAACCTCACGGGGAGGCCTTACTTTATAACCACTCTCTTGAGATAGGCATCCGCCCCTTCCAGAGGTGGTGCCTCAGGGATCTTACCACCTTCCAGTAGGCCTGACCCTGTAAAGGTTCCACTGCTTCTCAACACTGCCATGCTAGAGACCAAGCTTCCAGCACATGAACCTTTGGGGGAAACACTCAAACCACAGCACATGGTATGTAAGTCCCATCTCAGTAAGAATGCTTACAAAGTCCTCTTAAAAACAACAACAAACCAAAAGCCAGTATGAAAATACTCTCAACCTGATTATGGTTGAAGAAATGAACTCAAAACAAGGACGACTGATGCTACACTTTGGATTTTAAATGTTCCTCAAAGTTCCATGTGTTGGTTGGTGCTACTGGAAGGTGGTGGAATCTTTAGGAGGTAGGGTCAAGTTGTTTAAGGTCACCGGGGATGTGCCCTTGAAGGGGACTGTGCGACACTGGTTCTTCTTTCTTCCCCTTTTTCTTCCTGGCCATGAGAGTGCACTTCTGCTTTGCCATGTACCCCCACCATGACAAGCTGCCTTGCCACAGGCACAAGGCAATGGGGCCAACTGATCATGGGCTGGAATCTTCAAAACTGAGCCCAAATAACCCTTTTCTCTTGAGAAGTTGATTATCTCAGGTATTTCATCATAATGCCAGAAAGCACACTAATAGAACTGGTATCATGTTTTTAAAATTTTCAAATACTGTTTGAACTTTTTAATTTATGTACATACATTACTTATACCTTATAAATTTTAAACAAAGTTACATACTAAGGAGGAAAAAAAAGATATAGTCAAGCAAAAAGATGAAGAGTTAAGCAGCAGTCGACCCATGTTTTATCTTGTACATCACCTTTTGCTTATCCTGCTTTTGGGGGGGGGTATAAAAATGCCCCTGCCTTTATCTTCTTAGTTCTGCTGTTTTGCACTTAGTTTCTGGGATTTCTGCATGCTTTCTCGGTTTGTGTGCTTTCATATTTCCCTCTCCTAATTCCCATTCATCATGGCTTCTCCCTGCTCCCACTATCCCAAACCCACATTCACAATTTCTTGGGGTTTTCTCAGAACTCACACACTCAGCCCCATCTTGCCAATCCTTAAAATAACTAAATGTTAAATGCCTCCTTTTATAATTCATACCATAGTAAAACACAACAGCAGTTCTTGCTCTGAATTGGAAGCATTTCAGATAAATTCAGGCTCCACATTACAACTTAAGGCTAGAGGGATGCTTCAGGAAAGAAAACACCATGACAGATAAAGCTTATTATTACATCTGCTGTATTGACGATGGAGACGAGGAGGGTATATAGTGGTTTAGAATCATTACAGAATTTTAATTAGCTATTGCCCACATGGAGAAAAAGTTAAAAACTAGGAAAGTTAACTAAGTTGCCAGAATCCCCATTTCTGGCCTCCTCTGTTTTTGATATCCAAGATTTAATTTTAATTTATTATTATTATTATTTCTGCTGTCCTGGAGATAGAACCCAGAGGCATTCTACCTCCAAGCTATACCCCCAGCCTTATTTTTTATTTTTTATTTTGAAACAGGGTCTCACTAAATTGCGGAGGGCCGCACTAAGTAGTTGAGGCTACCCGCGAACCTGCTATCCTCCTGTCTCAGCCTCCGAAGTACTGGGATTACAAGCATGCGTCACCACACCCGGCTAAGATATAATTTTTAAATACTGTGCTATTTTCCTGTATTAATAATGTAACTGCCTATAGACCCACCTCCATGTGTAGGTATAGTAACCTGACTGCATTCCCTGGACACAGGAGGCTCGCTCCTGCTTCAGAGCATCTGCACCAGTTATCCCTCCGCCTGAGACGCTCTTCCCTCCCGCCTTCAGGTCTCTGCTCCTATGCCCTACCTTAGAGAAGTCTTTCCTGACCAACCAATCCGAAGCAGCCATTCTTCACCACATTATCTACTTATGTATGTGTGTGTGTGTGTGTGTATATATATATATATTTTTTTTTTTTTTTTTTTTTT
>PVJS01027740.1:0-26035 GCA_004027185.1 Glis glis
CTTTTTCTCTCTCTCTCTCTCTCTCTCTCTCTCTCTCTCTCCAATTAGTGAGGCCCTCCGCAACTTTGTGAGACCCGGTTTAGGGCTGGGGGTGTAGCACGGAGGTAGAACGCCCCTGGGTTCAATCCCCAGTACCGCAAAAAAAAAAAGAAAATAGAATAAAACTTGTGTTACTCAGACTTGGATTTAGCCCCAGCCCCAGAAGTAGTTAATATGAAACCCAAAGCAAATATAAACAGATACCGAATTGTGTTGATAGCAGCTTCCAGTTCTGTTCAGTAGATCAAATTCAGTACAACTCAGCCCATATATTAAGCATTCATTCTCTACCAGACCTTCTTCTTGATATTGGGACACTGTGGTACACAAATGTCAATCCCCATCTCAGGAGAACAGAGTGAAATAATAAAAAAAAAATCAAACTTACATTGTATACTTTGGGTGATGTTAAGCACCATGAATAAAAACAAAACAGGTAAGGGTAGGGAGTGTCTCTGACTGTGTGTGAAGGCGCACATGCTATTTTATAAAGAGTGATGGGGAAGGTGGATTTCTGGCTGAAATGTGAGGGAAAGTGAGTTTCTAGAACTGCCTCACCTCTATGGTACCTGTGAGGCTAGTGTTTCAGGAAGCCAGAAGAGGACAGCAGAGAGCTGGGGAGTAGGAGAGGAGCAGTCCTACCTGTGTGACTAGCTGCTTTAGGAATCTCTTGGATTCCCACTGTAGAAGGCCTGGGGAATGGGATTGTGAAGGAGAGCGTCGTCTATGAGCCACAAAGGACAGGTAAGGCGTACCTGGGAGAAGAAGCGTGGTCACGACACAGTTTGTATATGCCTAGCAGAGAGAGGCCTGTGGAAAGTGAAGGTTAAAAGAGGAATTTGAAACAGGTAAGTTGGGATAGCTGTCTGGAAATACAGATAACCCCGATCAGACTCATCCCTTCAGCCAAGGGCTTGATGAGGCTCCATCTGTAGCTCATTAATGTAGTTTCCAGAACAGCAGTTTAGAGAGGGCAGTTTGAGGATGATATGAATCACTTTGCTTGGGAGTGTGTCTGCTACATCTTTTCGCATCCTCGAATCTGAAAGATAAAGAGCAGGAGGTGTGGGAATCTGGACCATTTTCATCATTATGTTTAACTATCTAGGTTGCTAGACTCAACTAACTGTCTCTCCCCCCCCCCACTTCCTCTGTTTCTATCAACTTGTGCAATTTTGTTGCTTTGTTTAAAAATTAAAGAGTAACTGTGGAAAAGGGATATTTTTCTTTGGGCTGTAGGTTAAAAACCTTAGCCTAGATTATTGGTATTAATCCTTCCCTGCCCTCACTCCTGGCCAGATGTGAATATAAAGCCACACAACTATTAGCTAGATCCTTAATTCTGAGAAGAAGAAATAAAACAACAAACACCCAACACCCTGCCTTCGTGGGATTTGGTTGCGGGATAGTAATTGCTTGATTTTCATTTGCTCCAGTGTCAATCATTCATGTCATTTTGTCTCCGACTTCTTTCTTTTCGTTGAATTATTACGTTTTAGTTCAGGAAGTCTGTTTATATTTCAGGAACCATTTTCCATCCAGGTGATTCCTTTCCTCCTCGGTTATCCTTTAATGACAGGTCTCCACTATTGCTGATGCTTTGGGTGTTTGGCATCTGAATCCGCCTAAGCCAGCTCCACCGTAATCAGTTGGAGTTCAATAAGGAAGGGGATCTTTGCAGACAACTTTGTTTCTTTTTCTTAACGGGATTAAGAAGCTCAGCTCTTTAAATTCTTGCATATAACATTGACATTTCCAGGGTGTGTTTGGACCAGGGAGTTCAAAGAGAAGAAGTAAAAAAGAAAAGCCAATATGACTTTGTTTTTTACCTTGCTGGAGGAGCTGTTTGTGCAAATCGCCTATAAGCTTATTGACCTGAATCTTTGACTCCTTGTTTTCTCTGGATTTGGCTGTAGTAGAGACACTGATGGAGCACTGATAGGGCTGATTGAACAGCCCCCAGCTTTGCTTGGCACAAACCTGGCTTCCCTTCCCCACCACCACCCCCCCGCCCGCGACATGACATTATTGTTCCTTGGCAAGCTCTCTGTTTTGCTGGATCCAGTATGTCTTCATCTTATAAATTAAAAAAAATTAAAATCATTAATTTTTTCTTACATAAGTTATCCAACAATTTGAAATGGCAAAGTAATTCTTTTTAGAAGCTAGAAATAGAGGTCATAATAGTGTCCTACTTGTCTTTTTATCTCATGAGATGGAAACATAATTCACCTATGACACTGTGCTCTCACTTTTATAGCTATCTGAAAGATCTCCACGACATAGTTTTTGTTTGGAATAGGACTGAAATTTTAAAACCACAATTGTTGGATAAATGAATGAACATTGGAACAAGCTCAGTTTGTACCAGCAGGTCAGCATCTTCTTAGTTCAGTGGGAGCAAAGGGTGTACAAATCTTGCTTATGACTCACTCTTCCATATGTGAAAGTCAGATAAAGCTTTGTCTACCTACCTTATCTCTGATCCCAGATATATCCTCATGAAAATTTCAACAACGTTGAAATGGTTGACTTTTACAGGGTGTATGAAAAGACTCACGATGCTTTCAATCATGAGTCATATATGATAATATATGCTACTGTTTTGCATAGGACAGGCTAGATTCATTGTTCACGACCTCACCTGTGTGATCTGCTAATGATCTCTTCTGAAACAAATTAAAACTTGGCAAAATATATCATTGCCTAAATCTGCTTTAATTTTTTAAATTATCTCATATTGTAATAATTAAAGTATGTTTCATTTTGCTTCTATCTAGATATAGAAGGTATTAGGTGATACTTGTTATTTTTAGTTATGTTCTTATTTTATATCAACATCATTGTTATAAATACTAAAAATGGAAACTAATATAAAATCATACTATTTTTAAAAATTGGACTTTTGGTTTAATGTTTAAGGTTTTTCCAAGTGCAAGAACATATTTTTGAGCTGGGCATGGTGGCACATGCCTATAATCCCAGTACTTGGGAGGCAGGGACAGGAGAATCACAGGTTCAAGGATAGGCTCAGCAAGTAGTGAAACTATCTGCAACCTAGAGAGACCATTTCAAAACAAAAAATAAAATTGGGATTGGGCAGAGGGGTGTAACTCAGAGGTAGAATGCCCCTGGGTTCTATCTCCAGTATCCTCAGTACTACAAAAGAAAACACACAAAAAAACATATTTTGACCTATAAAGTTTACTTATGTTTGTTATTTTTTCTATAATGTAGAAAGAAGAACAGGAATTTATTTAATCTAGAAATGGGGTTGTAGCTCAGTGGTAGAATGCTTGTCTAACATATTGAGGGACTGTGTTCAATCCCTAGCCTGCAATAATAATAATATTTATTATTATTATTTATTTAATATCTGGTATTATATACATATACAAAACTAAATACTTGGATATTAGGAGATACCTGCATTATTGATAGACTTTTTCACTTTTAGCGCAGATATTGAATTAAACAATCATTAAATTCAACTGAATAATATAAAAGAGAACTTCTTATTTGTAAGCCCTATTTAATTTCTGTATTTCTCAGTGATGATTGAGTGAAGAGCCCACATTTCTAGAAGTAGTTTTTATCCAGTTGTAATTATACAAATAGCTATTTTAAATTAAAAGTATGTTTATTTCAATTTTATTTCGCTCAGATTTTTATTTGAATCAAAAAAACGCAGATCTGCACTCACGTTGGCCAGTCATTTATATCTACTAACTCTTAATTTGCATTTCTGCTTCAAAGAAAATTAAACGTATGACTGGCATTAGGGAGGCCTGGGTAGCTAATTTATTTTAATCATATGGAATTACTGTAGTTGACAACCCTGAATCTGAATGTTGATCATATTAGGATTCGAGATAAAATAGTAACATTGTGGGGAAACATCTCTTGGCAGTAACTGTGTCTCCTTTACTTTTTATTCTTAAATGTCATAAATGATGGAAAGCATTTTCTTGGTTCTGCAGTAGCATTTTATAAGTTTAAATTGAATAAAATTTTCAAAGCTCTAAATCTTCTATAAAATTTACACTTTCTTGTTCATATGCAAAATTCTCACAATGTTTTTATCATTTTGGAATCAACAGGCAGTATTAAGCATGTGTCCATCCATTACCTGATGGGATAATCTTTATCTCTGGTAGGCCTAAAGATAGAATGTGTAAAGGGGAATGTAGAAAGCTGTGGTAGGATGAATTTAATTATAGTAATAAAATCCGTCACTTTTTTGTTGTTCTTAAAAGGTCAAGTAAAAATAACTGAATGTGTTGCACCAATAAATACTGTTAAGAAATGCAGATTACTGTCTCAGCTTCTTTTTGTAGTTCAATGAGATTCCAGAGATTGGCATTGAGACTGTTTGTCAATTATAAGAATTATAATAATGGTAATAACAACTCTCATTTGCTGCCTGCTTCTGAAAGTCAGGCATCTTGCTGTACATGCATCATCTCTAATCAACTTACTGTCGTGCAGGTAGATGTTATTTCACCTGTGACATCCAGAGGTCCAGTACCAAAGTCATAAAACTACCGAAGATCAATACCAGATTAAAATTGGGGTTATCGGTACTTGGTAAAACTAGAGAAAAAATTTTGTTTTCTGATGTGCGTTATGATATAATCCTTGTAGAAGGAGACAAAAACATCTGAAGAAGGTTGGAATAAGAAGTGTAAAACTCATCTTTTCAAGCAACTTTTAAACTGGCATTGTCAAATAAACACTTATTAAATGGGATCTGTAAGTCAAAAAGGAGGATGTATACAAAACCAAGAAATAAACAAAAAAAGGCTAAACTAAATGAATTAGGGTGTGCTTAAAATATTTTTATCTTTTGATACCTCTTGAAAGTCTCTCTGTCATTATAAACCATTTTGCAGCAAATAGAGTTGGCATTTTGATATAATACAAGGTCTATATTGAAAGCTTTTTGTACTCATTATACTAAGTGGATACTTATGTTGCCCTTGTTTTGGTGGCATGCAGTAGACCACAATTTCTCACTGCCTGTTGCTCGCGATGTTGTTCTCAGGTAATTCAAAAGAGAGACACACCGAAATGTGTGTACTTGGACAGGAGCCAGGAATAAATGGCAGGGATGTTTATAAATCCATCAAGACTATTTGGATAGGCATTTCAGCCTTGCAGAAATGTTCATGAAGTGAACTCCTTAAAACACTTTGACCTTCACACAAAATAAGACTAAATAAAAAGCGGAGAAAGGAAGGAAGGAAGAGGGGAACAGGGCATTGTTTGCAGGGAAAGCTCTGGGCACTGTGAAAACTTTTCACTTTTCTGAAGGAAATGCGGTACAGCAGATGGTAAGAGTAGAAGTGAGATAAACATAGGAACTGGAAAAGTAAGCAATACATTCTAACAGGTTCTATATCAAAGATCTGGAGAAGCAGAAAGATTAGACAAGGAACTGTTCTGAGACTTGACAGTGGCTGTATCTTACCAAGTCTTCTGCACACAGCAGAGATGGAAAGTGGAATTGCACAGACAATAGGCTGCGATTATATTTTTTCTGACAGTGAGAAAGGAAGGTCTCTTTAAGGATTATTTTTAAAGACATGAATGTATCAAGGTGGAAATCTGCAGTGCATATATATGAAACACTGCCTCTCTACCTATTTAATAGCAAGATTTGTCGTGATTTCTGTTGTTGCCATAGAATTAGCACAAGCCACTATATTTGAGATCTTAGATAAACTTTATTTTTTTTCAATGCAAATTACAGCCCAAGCTGAACACTCCCTATGTTACTTGTTTCTGGTTTTGTAAGCATGAATATGTGTGAGTGCTCCAACATGACCATGTGTACAGGCAGAAATAGGAATAGCTAAAGAATGTTCTCATTTCTTAAAGAGAGAGATAAAGAAAGGCAAGCATATCCACAAGGGATATAAGGGTATATGTTTAAGGGGTGGGGGCGATGTTAAATTTGGGTTCGGGAAGCAGTGCCTTCATTCTTAAGCTTCCTGACAGTAACACTCATCATTCTAGCTTGGAAACCCCTCACCAGTTGTGTCTACCTCATTTAATCCTTGTGTCCTGTGCTCCTGTATTCTGTCCTGGTGACTGGTTACTAAAGGGAGTACCAAAATACAGTAATCCTTAGCAAGAAACCACAATTTCACAAAAATATGGAGTGATTCTGAAAAAAAGAGATAAAAATAGCTTATGTCCTAAGGAAAACCCAATTTAGAAAAGTCTGATATGTTTTCTCTACAATACTATTGTGGTGAGAAGTTTCAAATGACCCTTAAAAATACCAGATCATTAATAAAAGGAATGATTTTGAAAAATTATGTCATGTGTCTAATATCTATGCTCATGCTTATTGCTAAATAGATATTAGATATATTTATTCTCCTTTGTAGTTTATTTCATACTTGCTTAATTATTTTTATAATAAATGATAGATTCAGGGCAGCTCAGAATAGTGTTGGACAAATGTAAAACTGGAACAATTGAAACAAATTTCAGATGTTGCTTTGGAATTCTGAGGCTGCTGTGACAATAGTTTCTGAACAACTGAGCATTTTGGGTCTCAGAGTCACTTATGTAAGCAGAAAAGTAGTTTTGATCTTTATTATGACTACTACTCAGAGACAGATAATGTATGAGGTGAATGAAGCTTAAACTTCAGGGCACCTCATTTGTCCTTCTAAGGCCCTGCACCTAATTTTCTAATGATAACTTTGTGTTCTTCTTAATGAGGATGTTTCAAATTATGTAAGCTCCAGGCTCTACAAGGCCTGAATCAACCCTGGTTAATAAATATAGTAAGTAAGGGTTAATTCATAGTGGACTAGGATGATCAAGAATTTTAAGTTTGGTTTAGCTTCCTAATTTGTTGGAAAAGCTTTAATAAGATTTAAAAAAATATATTTGTATTTATATTAGATATCTATTTTCCAAATCTAGTATAGAGGATAAGTTACCCTTAGCTTAAAATGACCTTAGGTATTCATGACAAGCCTGATTTTCAAAATACTATGTTAAAAATTAAAGCAGAGAAGGGAAGAAAGAGTTCACCCATGTTTCTGAAAAACTGGAAGATGTTATTGATGCTATCTGTGTTTTTCTGGTGTTAGCAGCAATAGCCAAGGACCTTCTGCTGGCACAAGGGAGGAGGTGTTGTGAGAAGACCTTGGGGTAAAAAGAGCCTGAATGGGTCTTCTGATAACATGATCGAGACTATTCCCATTGTTGGAAGCTAGTTGTAGATCTGAGTAAGGAGGAGACTGACATGACCTAGAATTCCCCTCCTCCCCCCATGTGGATATGGAAACTTCATTAGGTTCAACCGTAAAAATAAGTTCCTGGAAGCAGCCAAAGAACTGTTCAGCTTACTGTTCAGCTTATATCCCATTGTGTAGAACTTAGTCTTATAGAGTGACCCACACTAAAAGAGAGGCTGGGAAATATGGCCTTTCTTGTGAGATGGCCACAAACCCAACTCTAAATGTGGTCACCAAGGAGAGTTTTCAGCTAACATAAAATGCATAGTTTTTATCTGTTTGCTTGGTTATTGGAATAATTAATGACGCAAAACATAGTGGCAGTACATTCAGCATTTATGCTTTATACAATTCAATAAATATTTATCGAGCACCTGCTATATCAGACACTGTGAGACATGCTGTGGATACAATAGTCAGGAGACCCAGGGAAGGTCCTGGCTCTGCTGGAATTTACATTATCATGGGAGGCAGACATTAATGAACCAATCATATAAATAGTAAATTTGACTTTCTCAGGAAGGTCAGTGTCTTTGAGAAGGTGACACTGTAGCTGGAATCAAATGCTGAATGGGCTTTAGGTAAAAAGAAGTAACAGGGTTCCAAGCCAGAAGCAGTGGCACATGCCTAATCCCAGTACTTGGGAGACTGAGACAGGAGGGTTGCAGGTCCAAGGCCAGCTTCAGCAATTTAGTGAAACCTTCAGCAACTTAGAGAGACCTTGTTTCAAAATAAAAATAAAAAGGGCTGGGGGTGCAGATTGGGAGTAGAATGCCCCTGGGTTCAGTCCACAGTGCCAAAAAAGAAGAAACAGTAAGGTTCCAGACTGGGGGAACATGTGGTTGACAAGGGCCAGGTGGGCAGACAAAGAGAGCAATGGGGACTGTCTGTGAGTTGACCCTGGAGAGGCAGAGGTGCGTCAGAGGGACCAGGAAGGGCAATAATCATCATAAGGCTAAGGGTAGAAAATACTAAGGAGTGGCGGCATAAGAGAGGAAAATAAATGTCTTGAAAGCTGAAAAATTTAGTGCAAACTGAACTCCCCATAAGCCATAGCAGAAAGAGAACAGAAGAGTAAGATAGAATGCCAGTGTTCAAGCATCAGGACAAAACAGTTTATCAGGAAAATGGCATCCTCTATTTGTGAGCTCTGACAGCCGTTCACCATTGGCATATTTGAACTGGTGTTACATAAAGAGCATTCAGATTGGACCTTTGTTACTTGCTGTCCCTGAATAGCCATTGTCCATTGGCTACATCTCAGCCTTAGCATTTTGAAAGTATGGCTTGAATGAAGTCCTATTTATAAATGGGCACCATATATTCTGGTAAGGAAGCACTGTGGTAGGAATTGATCACTTGTGAATCATCTCCATGGATGGACTTCGAGATAGGAGTAGAAGTTGCCCCTCTGGAGGGGACCATTTTGTTAAAATGCAAAGAATAAAGAGTGAGGGGTATATGGAGAGTGGTGTTCAAATATCATTCCTTTCTCAAATCAGTTTGATTTTCTGTGTCAATTACATTGGTCTGTTGGGGAGAGAGTTTCAGAGATGGTGAGATCTAGCTTGACTTTTGGTTGTAGATGATGATCACGATTTTCTGGAGTGAATGCTAGGTTTGAAACTTGAAGACAGAGATCAGCAAACTGAAGTGGTAGAGATTACTTGACTGCAGAACTGCATCTGTGAATAGGTCAATCACAGTTCTGAATATCCTACATTCAGACCATGGGTGGGCATTGGAGTGTCTCTTCTTTGAGATATGAAATGTCTTAGTAATATGGAATCTTATGATTGGAATGGTTTTAGTTGCAGTGTTTGTTTTCTTTTTTTTCTTGGTAGGGAGCAAGGATCTAATAATAAGAAAAATTAATTAAATATAAACTTTGGAATATTAAGGTTTAAGTATACACTTTGTATATTTTAGAAACATTCTTTTAAAGTTTTTGTTCTCACTTGCATATATATGTGACCTTAAGAGAAATAATGAGGAATAAAAATTATTGAATGACATACTGATGAGAAGTTGTTTTATTTTCTTGATGTGGAAATTTTCCTTATGCTTGAGATCTTCAGTGAACTTAAACTTTGAATAAAAAAAAACCCTTTCAAATGGAGAAAGATGTTGATAACAAGAATAAATGCTCAGTACAGGAGAGAGAATATATAAATCACTGTTCTTTCTTAGTAAGTTATCAATACTTTAATTCTGACTGCTATATTATGTAAGTGACATAAATAATAGTGTTTTCAGTAATTTCCCCTTACCAGCTGTAATAAAACACCACAAAATATAGTAGGCACACATTGACTACAGAAATTCAGTTACTTCTCAGAATAACAGACTTAGTCTCAGACTACTATTACCAATTGTTTCAGGATTGATTCCTCAACTGGGGTCTGAAAATTCATAACCAAATAAATGTGAATTCCATTCCTTTGATCTGTTTAATATTTCATATCCTAGACTCTGAAAAATACTCTTATCAAATAATGATATATTAAATAGAGAAAACCCAAGTAAGTTACAAGGAAATCACATACATGTTTTAAAGTAATTTTATTGTATATAATGATCCAGAACATGACAAAACTCAACTCTACATTTATTATACATATGTAGTAAATCAAAGGAAGAACCGAGTCAGATGATGATAGGGATCCACAAATATAATGGAACTATTCTTTTTAAACAATTGGAATGTGTAGATTTCCTTTTTGGTATTGCCATAAAGAAGTAACACTTGTGTTTTTAAATTTTTGTTTCTGGATGTACAACCACAACTATAATTTGGCATTGCGGGGTTAATCTAACATGACATTTTTTCTTGGATAATCTATAACGAAACAATTGTTTTAAGCCAAATGATATTGTGAGGTTATTAGGCAAAGCAAACACACAAACTGAATCTTAAACTTTCATGTCCTCGCCCTTCACGATGAGCTGCAGTTTTCTGTTTTTGACTGTTGCAGTCCTGTAACCAAAGCTATCTTGTCTGATGATAAAACCATAAGTGTATGAAGCTCACACATTTTTCATCTCTTTTATGACCTTATCTTTCATGAGCGGCTTCTGTGAAGGTATCCTAACTATAGGAAGCACCTGGGAAACATATGTGATATCTATTCTCTGATAAGCAGTTGTGAACAAGAAAGTAGATCTGTCACTTCTGAACTGTTCATTGTTAAAAAATACTTTGATGATTTAGCTGATTGCAAAATACATTATAGGGATGACTAACAGCTCCGGTAACACTCCTAGTCAAGAAAGTTCAATAGTTATATTGTACAAGAATTTCTATAAGAGGTTAATATTGATAGGAGCTACATGGATTAAAAGAGCAGGGTTGAGAAAGGCGGGTTGCTTGCATGACTGCTTTCAAACACTGCTGCTGTTTTGTGCTGAAAAAGTGACTGTCTCAGAATGCAGCACATCTTTAATTTCTACAGGAGGGTTTAACTTTCAGTGAAAAGGAGTTGTTTGTTTGCGTTTTTGAAATTATTTTTGCTTGGCAAGGAGAGCCACTGCTTTTACCACCTAACCAACAATACCTAATATGGTATTTAAAGATGCTGTTTTGTGCATTACAAAGACTATATTCTAGTGCATTTCTCCAAGTCGTTTACGCTGTGCATTCTAATGCTCAATAACACCTTCAGTTTCCTCTTATAGGACTCTCATTGATCTGAAAACTAGACTAAGAAAAATGGAAGGGCCCACAATACATGTATGATATCTCTTAAAAGAGCAACAAAAGAATTTAATCTTGCAGTGCAAAACCATTAACTCCTTATCCATAATTTTAGAAATATTATAGATTTTGTTCCTGCTTGACATTTATTCTGTTTCGCTATTTCATGAATTGGTTATCCCATTAAATATGTTTGTGCTTTGCTGAAAATACATTGAAATTTCTATTTAGAAGTACATGAATAAAGAATTTAGAAATGAATGAATGTCAAATACATTCCTGGCTCTTTTTGTCATTTTCTTCCTGCCATCCTTTTCTCTTTCTTTCCTCTTTTTACCAATTGAAGTAATATCTTAACAAACTTGTCATTATTATATTGGCTATTAATTAATTCATGCTATTTTTCCTAAGCTACTCAATAGTGCCGATTTCACATGTAGGAGAATAATAAATGGATTGGAGTAAAAACAAAATGATAGTCAATAAAAATAATTCCATTCAGGTCAGGAAGGAGCTGGAATTGTGTTAATATCAGAATAAAATTTTATTTATAAATCTTCCACCAGGGTAAATACATCAGACAGAAAGAAGCAAATCTCTGTTGCAAGGGAAAAAAATGTGTTTCCTAAAAGTACTTCAGAGATTTCATATTTGATTACTCTTAATCATTTCACTTTCCAATAGTAAAATGATTAAAAATGTGTTAGGCAAAAATATTATCATAAAAATGAAAACTAGTTTCCTGAGATAATGTTAGAAGATGAAGGGTATAAAAGTTGAAAAATGTGGCATATTTTAGTGATTAAATAGAAATAATTTGCTCAAAGCAATTAATTAGCAAATGTAATGATATTGCAGTGGACTATGGTAAAAAGAGTGAAATCAAAATCTAATTTTCTAGCTGGTCAGTGAGTAATGGTTATTGATTAAACTTCTATGTGTAGTTGATTTTACTCAGTGCCAAGTAAAATAGGAAATCTTAAATAATTCTTCTAAAGATGAAATCCATAAATCCTTTCATCTTGATATGTAAGCATAATAAAGAAGCAGGTTTCTAGTGACGAGGAGAAAGCAGCTCTAGCTCTCCTGCTCTCTTTGTTTCTTGCTATGTAGTACATGCTGACCGTAGCATTCTAGTAGGTTAGGAGTGTGGTCTTTGGAGTAAGATGAACTTGGAATCAAATCTTGTCTGACACTTACTAGCAATGTACCTGGGTATCTGTCCACATCTCTGTCCCTTGGTTTATTTTTCTAAAGTACAGAGATGCTAATACATGATGTGAGGTTCATAAAGCATTTAACAATATACCTAGTGATGAGTAGTGTTTAAGATGTGGTAGCCATAATATAGAATCTGAACTTGAGGTATGCCCCATGCTTTATTAATCTCTATGATTTCAGTATTTGGCTAATAATTTAAATGAATATAAAATAAATTTTGATCTATTTTACCTTTTATATCCAAATGTATCATTTGTTATGACATTCTTATATTTTAGTCACCTTTCTCCTCTTTTTCTTTTCTTCTTTTATTTATTTATTTTGGTAGTGGGGATTGAACTCAAGGGTATTCTACCACAAGGGTACTCTACCCCAGCCCTATTTGTTCTTTTTGTTTTGTTTTGTTTTGTTTTGAAACAGGGTTTTGCTAGCTCACTGAGGGTCTTGCTAAGTTGTTGAGGCTGTCCTTGAACCTGTGATCCTCCTGGCTCTGCCTACCAAGTACTGGGATACAAGCGTGCACCACCACACCTAGCCACCTTTCTCTTTTGCATTCTTTCTCTAAGAAAGCATGATTAGATAATTAAGATTTAAGAATAAAGGCTTTCAGACATTAAACTATTATTTCTTTTCAGAATTTACATTTGCATGTGTGTGATACTGGGTTTTGAACCTAGGGGCACTCTCTACCTCTGAACTACCCCCCCCACCGTCCTATTTTATTTTGGAACAGGGTTTCACTGAGTTGCTGAGGGTCTCACTAAATTGCTGAGGCTGGCCATAAACTTGTGATTCTCCTGTCTCAGTCTCCCAAATACTGGGATTACAGGCGTGCACCACCATGCCTAGTATACTCAGTTTCATAAATAGCTTAAGATAGGTACCAAATGAATTTCCTTTGAGCTGTTAACTATGTATAATTATTTTATAGTGATTCTTTAACTAAATACTTTGTGATGTTTATTTTCAATAGTTCTAATTATATAGGCTGCATAATGAAACAAATTAGAACGGTTCATTGGATCAAGATGATCAATACCAAATGTGGCTTCACATGTTGGTTTCCATTAATCTAAGCTCTACAATTCTGACTTTGCAGTCAAATGACTTTAAATGAAAGTGTTTTATTTGAAATTACTAGTTTAGTCAAGCCCTTAATAGGTTGAATTGTAATATTTTAATTTTGAGTGATTTACTAAATTTTTCTGCATCAAATATCTGCTGAGATTTGTAGTCATCCTGCCATTTTCTTTTCCTGGAAGATATTGGATGAGGATGATCATGTATAAATCCAACCCATACTGAATGAAGAAAGGACTTCATTCAGTTAACCAAAATACCAAAATAAAGTAGGAATTTTTCTCAAACTATTTCTCTTTATCATCTTAAAATTTGGTCTGAATCCTACTCTTGCATCATTTAACTGTCTAGTTTCACCGCCTTCCAATTTCAAGCTGCCATTTTCTCCTGAAGAAATTATTATAACCTTTTTTTCATATGGGATTCATTCTTTAACCTGAAAAAGTGTTTCTACTCATGGAACCACAGGACATCGAACCTACAGTGCTCCGTTTTATCTAAGATTATTCCTCCAAATTTTCAGATGTTTTACTGGCTCCTTTCTCCAGAGAGCTCCCATGTACCACATCTGGGTTAGGCATCATGTCTGTGATCCTGTGACATAATGAACTATTCCCATTGAAGTACTCATAATAGCAGGTTGCAAATATCCTGTTGATTTGACTCTTTCCCATACTGGTCTATAAGTTATAAGAGAATGAACTGCCTCGTTTTGTATTTTCAGTGCCCAACACAGTTCCTGGGACTCAAAAAGTAGTTTTTTAGTAAATTAGTAAAGAACAATTTATGTCACTTCTGTTCAGCACAAAGATGATCATTAGTTGATTCAACTGAATCATTTTAACTTGTGATTACTGTGATTATTCTGCAATATATTTTTCCAAAACTACTTTTATAACTTTTTTCTCATATTATTATTTTTCCTTCCAAATATGTAATTTACCTAGTAAATGTTTCGGAGTAGACATAACCATAGTCTCACAAAAATCAGGAATTCCGAGGGATGAGTCAGAATGTTATTATGGAATGAGTGAGGGAGAGCTGAAAGATCAGAAGTCTGATAAGGTGTGTTGATAGAAACTCAGTAGGTATGTGTTCATTATTGTATTTGTATCATATGGTCATAATGTGTACCCCCACTAAAATACTTCATTGCCTTCAACAAGAGGTTAGAACCCCAAAGTTAATTATATAATTATATAGGTCACCCATGGTCAGTCTTGTTTTATGCTTCTGGTCTCTAACTTTCCATACATTATGTATCTTTACTTGGAATTATTCATGAGCTGCCTTAATTGTAGGTTTTTATCAGTGGATACTGCTCTTATGCAATATTGCGTATCTCCTCAATTAGATTATATGATCTTTAACAGAAAATACTGTTTCTTAAATTTTCATATTTCTTATTATATCTTCAGAAATTAGCATAAAATGTTAATGATTAATTGAATTTTGCATGGTATCACTTATATCCATCAATTAAAAGCATAATGTTAAAATGCAGGAAGACTTACTCTGTGTGTGAACAGAAGGACGATAAAGTTAATATCTGAGTATAAAACTTAACTTCTGTATGTGATTTTGCTCAGAATCTTACTCTCTGTTCTCTGGGCCCTTGCTTGTTAATGGGTTGCTCTGAGATTATAATTCAGGTGCTCAAGCTTCTCACTTTACCTAGGGAAAGAGGGAAAGAGAAAGGATGTTTTGCAAAGAATACTAGGCTGGCAGTTAAGAGACTCAAATTTAACTTCTAACTTTGTTTAAACTGCTAGTTTTGTTGGCCTCTATAATGCCTCTCTATGCTTGCCCCTAACCCTCCTGTCATGCTTGCTGGGGAAAGGAAAATACATAAAGATACTTTAGTCTGCTCTTGCTGTGATGGGTGGGAATTATTTATTGCTGAAGCCTGAGAAGATTCAGGGGAGGTACCTTATACAGAAACCAGTTGCATTAGTCAGCTTTGTGTTACTATAACAAAATACCTGAGATAATCAGGTATGGTGGCGAACGCTTGTAATCCCAGTACTTGGGAGTCTGGGACCGGAGGATCTGGGTTTTCGGCTAGCCTCAGCTATTTAGTGAGGCCCTCCGCAACTTAGTGAGACCCTGTTTCAAAATAAAGAATAAAAAATAGGGCTGGGGGTGTAGCTCAGAGGTAGAATGTCCCTGGGTTCAATCCCCAGTACCGCAAAAAAGAAAAAAAAAAAGGAAAGATTTATTTTGGCTCATAGTGTTTGAGGTTTAAGCCCATGATTGGTTGGTTGACCTGTTGCTTTCGGGCCTGTGGCATGGCAGCACATCACAATTGGTGCATGTGGTGGAGGAAGCCTTTACCTCATGGCCTGAAGCAAAAGGGAGAAAGAATTAGAGCCTGGAGTCCTAATATCCCCATCAAGGGCATTCCCCCAATGACCAGAAGACCACTCAGCAGGCCCTTCTTCTTATAAGTTTCACCACCTCCCAGTAGCACCATGGGCTGGACCAAGTCTTTAACATGTGGGCTTTTGGGGGGGACTTTTCCAAATCATAGCACTAACATGGTAACTATGAGACCAAGTTACTCACCCTATGTGTGCATTAATTTCCTAAGCAGTAAATTGATCTAACTTATGTTAGATGATTTCCAAAGTCCGCAGTGGAGTGCAAATCCCTGTTTCAAGATTCATACAAAATGAGAAAAGCACTTGAAAGGAAGGGTCGCTACTTAGAAACTATAGGTTTCATTCTCTTATGTTTCTCTGGTGGGGAGAACTATCCCCTTTGTGTTCTCCCCTGCATTAGCATCCAGAGTTTTGAAACTCATGTTTTTGGAATGCAACCCAAAACATGCTCACCTAAGTGGTCGACTGTAGTATGGACTCTAGTCCCTGTAAAATAGAAAGTGTTGAGAGTGCTAATATTTCCCCAAGTTGAGTCAGATATCGGTGATACTCAAGAAGATTGAGGTAGCTCACAGGTATTTTACTAAATACCATTGAATCTATGATGAGAAAGTTTTCAACTTCTTATGTTCTTTGTGTATTAGCGAGGAAAACCTCAACTTTATATTACCATGACTTAAATACTCTTCTAGAACTTGCTTCTTTTTCTTCCTAATACAAAGAAATGAGACCAGAACCTCAGAGTCTAGTCATAGTAGCTAGAATCTGATAGTATTACCTGTTTTTATTGAATCTATCTTTATGATTGCCTCTTATTTTTGACATGTGATACTGATTTTCCATTATAACAGTGATACATTTTTGTCTTTTAAAAATATTTTGTTTTTTAAGTAAGTTTTATGTTTACTTTAATTTTTTAAATGTTTTAAAAAGTGCATCAATTTAAAGACAGTATTTTAGAAACTATGGCAAAACTGGGGACTGGACCCAGACCATGAAACTAGTTGGAGATGCTTGGGAAGAAATGGAGTGTATCAGTAAGGGTCGCAGAAAGAAACAGATGAAATGGCCAGTGGGTTTAACTAAAGGGAGTTTAGTGAAAGCACAGTGTACAGGTGTGGGTGGGGTTAAGGGAGTCAAGAAAAAGTGGGATACAGCCAAGGGCTCACCCCAACAGAAATGTGTTAACACTCTGATCTCAAGGGGCTTGGGAGGGGATTCTGATGCAAGAGCATGGAAGAAACAGGAGGGGGCCACCAAACAGGAGCACTCACTCTGCAGTGCAACCCCTGCTAGCAACTGGAGACCATCAGGGATGAAAGGGTCCTTGGGAGATAAGTACCTGATCTTTATCTCCTCCTATACTCTTCCTCTAAACTGCTGGTAGTGCCTTCAAAGGCTGAACTCAACTAGAAATCAAGAGACAAGAGAGCCCAGTGATGGACTCCATAGAAGTTGGACTCCATGGTGCATAAAGCAGGGAAGAGGCAAAGAAAGGTCCCTGGGTGCAGCAGGCAGGGTCACATGGAAAAGATCCGGCTCATAGGAGACACTAAGGTTCTTCACCTAGCTGACATGATTCCATTTATGCCAGTCTGCTCACTACATGGTGTTAGTTCAATATTTACATAATGCAGGGATGATAAAAATGTAACAACTGGAACAGCCTGGGATCTTACCACTCAAAGAGGATTCCATGAGCTTCCTGCTGGCCAGACTTTATTCTTTAGTTTCTAGCTTGAGGAGGTGGGAGGAAGCCCACTAGAGAGGGACAAGGCAGGCAGAGTCAGACGGAGAGGTAGTTGGTTAGTTTAGGGCTGCCACTATTTCAATATATTAAAGGTCATAGGGCTACTCAGATGTGCAGACTGAGGACCAGCCCTGCTCATGTCTGAAAATTTAGAGTAGGATTTGTCCCCTGATCTCCAGTAGATTTGGGTTGATACGGTTATATTCTTCCAGGTGACCTGCAAGAGTAGCACGGAACATTGAAACACTTATTACTGAGCCTTTGTACCTTCATGATGGTACTTTGACCTTGGCTCACACTCTCATTTGTGAACTTACTCTCCTTAATGGGTTCCATATTTCCAAAAAGGAGCTGTATTCTTCTGTATGTATCCTACTGCACCTACTACATTTCCTTCAACATGGTGGATGCTCAATGCATATTTTCTGGAGAGAATTTTATTGGTATTAATTCTGATCATTCTGAAAGGAAGAGAGAACTCAACTTGTGTTTTCTTCTTTATTACCCACCAGAGCCAGTGTTCCTCTTTTAAATAACTTGAGTTCAGTAGAGCTGTCAATAGATTTCTGCATTGTCTTCTTACTTTTATTCTACTTTTTAAAATAATTCATTTTATGGAGTTACACATAGAACTGAATGTGAAATGTGTGGAGTTTAAAGTTCAAAACTCTTACTAATTATCATTAATGTCATGAATAGTAAAATATTTTTCTAAAATATTTGATATTTTCTAGGTTACTATGGAAAAAGAAATGCAATTTTGTATAAATATATAAAGATTCAACTACAATTAGAGATTTGGGCAACTATGTGGAAAATAGTTATTGAGTACTTCAGAGAAAGCTGGTTGTACAAGCCATTTAATTTTAAAATGTTAACATGATTAGATTTAAGGTATAGTTGCCATGATTTTAGTATTCTTTTTATTTATGTCTTAAAATTGTCTTGTTACTGTGTTTCCTAAAATCTATTACCAATTAAAACTAGGTATTATTTAATATTTATATGAGTGTGCCATGCTAGCACGGGTTACTTTCTTTTAAAACAGCTACATTATTACATTATCACTTAAAATGAAGGTATTCATAAATTAGACTTCATTTTAAAAATGTGGTAGCATTGTTAATATGTTTTCTTCTTCACGGTAACTCTGTTCTTGCCTAAGACTTTTTTTATGTGATAATGAAGGCATGCAGTTGTGGAAAGTTGGAGCATTTATTTAAGCACAAGTATAGATTTATAGTTTCTTTCATTGTGAAGAGTATATCACTGGCTCATCTCATCTGCTAATCATTTAATTATGGCCTCTTTATACCCTGTCTTTAGAAGGAGTAACATCAAGTTTTAACAAGCATAAACCTGGAGAAAAATTAACATCTTCAAAATAACCTAAACTCAACCAAAACCAAATATGTCTCATCCTAAAATATTTCATTTTTTTCTGTTGTAGTTGGCCTCTATAAATAAATACATATATATATATATGTATTTATAATATATATATATATATATATATATATATATATATTTCTTTTTTTTTTTTTTGCGGTACCAGGGATTGAACCCGGGGGTGTTCTACCTCCGCGCTACCCAGTACTTTGGGAGGCGGAGACCGGAGGATCTGGGTTCGCGGCCAGCCTCAGCTCTCTCTCTCCCTGTCTCTCTCTCTCTCTCTCTCTCTCCCTCTCTCTCTCTCTCTCTCTCTCTCTCTCTCTCTGTCTCTCTCTCTCTACTTAGTGAGGCCCTCCGCAACTTCGTGAGACCTGGTTTCAATATAAAAAAATAATTTAAAGTTGGGCATGGTGGTGCATGCCTATAATCCCAGTGACCTGCAATAGGAGCTTGGGAGGCTGAGATAAGGAGGATTGCAAATTCGAGGCCAACTTGAGCAACTTAGCGAGATTCCTGCTTCAAAATGAGAAATAAAAAGGGAGGTGGAGGGTGTAGCTCAGAGGTAGAATGCCCGTGGGTTTAACCCCCAGTACAAATATATATATATATATGTATGTATATGTATACATACATACACACACATACATATATGCGTATGTGTGTGTGTGTGTGTGTGTGTGTGTGTGTGTAGTTTGGAAAAATGAGTTAAATGTTTTTTGGTGAAAGTAATAGAAAAATTTTATATTATCATTTGATTTACTTCTTGTATAAATAATAATTCCAAAGGAAAATTTATATAGAAATGTACCTTATTGCTTTTAGTACTTAACTTTATTTGTTGATAATGATGATTTTCTTTATTATTAAGCCACAACAGATATCAAAATGATTAGTCATGGACATTTGTCAGTATAATGACAATGTATGTAATGAACCCATAATTAGGCATATGATGAGGACACTCCTCTGCTACAGGATCTGAATGTCAAATAGAGGACGTTGAACATTCTCCTTTTCTCTTTGCTGGTGTTTTACAGGAGATGGAGGAATCCAGGAAACGGCAGAGTCAGATGGGGACACACAGTCAGAGAAACCAGGACAACCTGGAGTTGAGACAGATGACTGGGATGGACCAGGTAGGGCAGGAAATGCAACATTTAACCATCTTTTACTTTTATCAGAAATTCACATATTTTTTCCCTTCAACTTTAGGTAGCTTGTGAGACTCTTACAATCTTTCAACTCTGATTAATACACACACACACACACACACACACACACACACACACACACACGCATGTGCGCACACACACATTTTTGTTTGTGCTGGTTACATCGGAGTTTGAATAAACATCATTATTTAAAGATTTTTATCTTCTTTTTAAATAAATTTAAAAACCCAAAGTGTCACCTCTGCTTGAAGTCTCTATTTTTTTTTCTTTCATGCTCACCTAAAACCAGTTAATTCTACTTGCTTTTTTTTGAACAGAGTCTTTAAGCTGCATCCAAATTCAAATTGAACACAATTTGAAAGCTTACAAGTAAGTCAGAAACAATAGTACTTCAAAGAACTACCATTTTCATTTTAGTCATATTCTAAGTCATAGATTGAACCTTCATATCTATTTAAAAGTTTAGAAAATATCGAATGATGCCCCAATTTTCAATTTTTATGAATAAAATTAAATTTGCATTTAAAAACCTGATATTTAATAATAAAACAAAAACCTGAAAAATACTCCAAAACACTGATATAATTTTATATAAATGTATATATTTTTAAGAACTCTGTGAGAAATAACCAATTTGTGGCTAAGTAATCGACACTTGATGGCATATTTATAAATGGAGACCATTATGTCATAGGATTTAAGGACAGAAGCGAGTTTTGAAATAGTTTTCGCCATAATTTCCAAAGCAGTAACATTTTTCATTAAGAAAGATCCCTATATTTCAATCACATTTTCACCCTTGCATGACTTTGCAAATTGCTCTCTGCTGTGCGTGAAGAAGAGAGGGACTCCAGTGGTAATTTTCTGAAACCAGCAGCTGGAAAATATAATGCAAACAAAAATGAAGATACAGTATATCTGATTATTATGATGTCATTTCTAATGTTATTCATGATACACACAAATGTTTGTATTCTGTACACTATATCATAATACTATACAAGATTTGGGATCAAATTGTATCATATTTAAAATACTACAATACAGTATTTTAAGGGTTAGTAAGAAAATGCAGATGACTTCAGGCATTTCCACCTTATTGCACAATGCTTCTGACTTCTCAATGTGGGAAAGAATTACCTTTATTTAAAAAACTGTACAAAAAAAATCTTAGTTTTGCTTTGGGGGCACATATAACTTGTGAATTTTGTATCTTATAGTTCTTTATGCTTGGAATTAAGTGTATACATGTTAAGAAGAGATTTTACTCTTAACATTAGATTAGATGGCCTTTCGTAGATGTCTGCTTGCAAAAAGCTGCGGTCTCTCTTGTGCTCATTGTGGGGCAGATCTGTGGAAGGCAGGTTTTCTTCTTTCTATCTTGTGCTCACAGCTTTCCCAGTGCTGTGGGAGGAAGAAGGAAATTTAGGAGGCGATGACTTACTGAACACATGCTGCACACCTAATGCAATCTTTTCCTGGAAGCTTTTCCAGAAATGAAGTTGCATTATTGGCTAAAAAAAGAAAGAAAGAAGGGGGGAGTGAACAATGTAAAGAATGATACTGTCTTTTCAAGATGAGATTTTTCAACTTTCAATTAAATTTAACTTTTGTATTTGACTTAATGTAATTTTTATTTAGTGGACCAGGTACAAAAGTTTATACTCTGCTCTGGGTTACATGTGGATATTTCAAAACTTTAAAGGGAAAATGTATGTCTCTAAGCAGGTATGCTTACAAGAAAATTCTCCCTTTGTGTATTATAAAATTGATAACCATTTGTCTTTATAGGTATTTAACAAAAATGGTTATATTATTTCTAAAAACCCTGAATTAATGAGGTTAATTAAAAAGCAAAAGAATATCTGTTGAATATTTATTACTTTTTGGGGTAGAATATTAATTTCCTTCAACCAGGAGAGTCGGAGAAAGTGTGGAAAATATTTTTGTACTTTAGCTGCTGCAAAAATAGTAATTGCTTCAGTACCGTTACCCAGACTTTTGTCATTCAAAAAGCAGTATTGGCACTTTCCAACTGTATGCAAGAAAGAGAATTGTCCAGCTTTTGTTGACAGTTCTGAATGCAGTAGAAATGTTCTGGATTCCAAGGATTTAGGCTCATGTTCTGGATTTGCCACTCACTAACCAGGAGATTTGTGGCAAATTGCTTAATTTCTCAGCACCTATATCTTCATTTCTAAAATGTAGACAGTAGCTGGGTGTGGTGGTGCATGCTTATAATCCCAGTACTTGTGAGGCTGAGTCAGGGAGGATTGCAGGTTCAAAGCCAGCCTCAGCAACTTAGTGAGGCCCTCTGCAACTTAGTGAGACTCTGCTTTCAAATAAAAAATAAAATAGGGTTGGGAGTGTAGCTGAGAGGTAAAATGCCCCTGGGTTTAATCCCCAGTACCAAAACAAAATATAAATAAATAGATGATAAAAATTAGAAAATAATAATACCAACTTTTAGAAAATTGAATCAGATCTTACACACAACATGCTAATGATCATTATTATGGCTTTAGAATTATTGATTCTTTTTTCTTTTTTTTTTTTGCGGTACCGGGGATTGAACGCAGAGGCGTTCTACCTCCGCGCTACACCCCCGGCCCTATTTTTTTTATGCTTTATTTTTGAAACCGGGTCTCACGAAGTTGCGGAGGGCCTCACTAGGTAGAGAGAGAGAGAGAGAGAGAGAGAGAGAGAGGAGAGAGAGATATAGATAGATAGATAGATAGATAGATAGACAGATCGCGCGCGCATGCGCGCTGAGGTTGGCCGCGAACCCAGATCCTCCAGTCTCCGCCTCCCAAAGTACTGGGATTACAAGCGTGCGCCACCACGCCCGGCTAAAATTGATTCTTAAAGCAGAACATTTAAATTTTCTTCTCACGAATTTTGGTGCTCAGGAGTCTATCTGATATCACAGAGTTGAACTTTCATAGTACAAAACATTCAGTTTTCAGCCTAATCACAAATTTTGGGGTGAGACATGAGGTGATGAGCCAGGTGTGATTTCAAGGTCTCCTAATTTTAAGGCCCTCCCTCCCCATCCTCACACTCACCCTAAGAATGACAGCCTCCCCTAAAAATAGAACAGAATCAAAGGATGAGGAAATTATCTAAAGAATTTGAAGTTTAGAGCTGACATCATTTAAGATGGATCAAGATTTATCTTAAAGAGTTTGACTGAAGACGACTCTACAACCTTTCTTGATGGCTCGATTCAATAATGAATTGACTCCTGTCCCAAGTGATCCATTTTTATCAAATGCAAATTCCTCAGTGTAAAAATGTTTTCCCTTATTTGTTATTCAAGGAAAAGATACCTTCAGAAATCGTAATTGCCAACACTTTTGTTAACTCTTTTGATCAGGTGGCACCTAAACAGTATTTAGGAAAGTTGTCTTATGTTTGTAAACATTTCTGTCATGAAATTCTTTAAGGTTTAGGTGTTTGTAACTCTTATTTAAATAGTCTATAAGTTCCTATGAATCTTTTATAGTTTGAATGGAAAGCTAGACACACACTAAGCTAGTAAGATTCAGTCTAATATAAAAGTCATTACCTCATTATTTCAGTATTTCACACATCTGATTTTAAATTTCATTGTTCTTCCCTGATTTAAAAAAACAATTACCTTGACACTTCTTGCTTGGAATCTAATTCATATAGGGCTTGCTGCTCACTCTCCTGCCCTTTCATCTGTGTTTGTCTGTCTTTTTCTTCTATTCATTCGTCTTCATTTTAAGTATAATTACATCTTTTCTTTTATCACCCTCACATGTTTCATTTTTGACAGCCTCACAAACTTGTCAGTGTTCCAATATTCCTATAAATTCAATTATTCAATAAATATTTAGTGTGCATTTATGGTACAGTTATAATGGTGATAAGTGCCAGGAAGAAATACAGATGTGTAGGACAATGCTGTCCACACTCTCCTTCCCTGATGCCATAGCTCTCCTTCTTTCATTGTTCATGTACTGCGTTTGGGACCTTGAGGCAATAGTTAATCATGTCTTAGCCTTTAAAGTAGAGCATTGCTTATACTACAGAAGAAAGTGTATATGCCGTAGAGTCAGACACATCTGTTTGTTTGTGTTTACTCTTTGACACTTAAGGCTTCACGACTTCTGGCATGTTAGACAGCCAAACTTCAATTTCTTTACCTTTAAAATGGGAATAATAACTATGTTGAAATCTTGTTGCAAGGATGAAACTTGAAAGCGATGATATATACAGAGTATTGAGGCCAGCACTTGGGAGAGCGTGGGATGTGCTCAATATTAGGGGCCCTCCCTACCATGGGACCAAACTTTGTGGAACGTTTTTCACTGTCTTCTCAGACTGACCAACAGTTGTAATGTTCTGTTTTGTTTGTGGTACTGGGGATGGAATTCAGGGCCTTCTACCTCAGAGCTACACCCCCAGCCCTTTCTTATTTTTTTGTTTTGAAACAGGTTATCACTAAGTTGCTAAGAGCCTCACTAAGTTGCTGAAGCTGGCTTTGAACTTGCAATCCTCCTGTCTCTGCCTCCCAAGTACTAGGATTACAAGCGTGTGCCACCACGCCCAGCAACAGTTGGACTGTTGCTCTTATTTTGAAAATAGTGTTTACATCCCTGGCACTCTCTTATAAGAAAATCTCTAGAACTCCATTCTGTGGCCAGGGTCTGGAGGGCTGACTTAGATTTCAGAGACATGGGGCAAAGAGTTCAGGTAGATCCATATAAATCCATATAAACCCATCATCACCTCAATGAAATGAGCACTTTAACAGTCACATCTTACATCATCTCTAAAGATTTCTACTCCCTAGATTATCCCCTTAAAACATGGCTTCTTTCTTTTTGAGAATAGTGAATAATTTGATTTCTCCATTATAATATTGAATCTAGGTCTTGCCATCCTGTGCCAACAAGTATATGTCCCCAAATAATGTGTATGCATGCGCACATACACAGATATAAATTTCAAACAAGTTGTCATTTAGTTTCTTTGACATGAATGTTTCAAGATATGTACTTAATAGATTTTGATATTTATATGTTAAGGCTGAAGGTCATTTCAATAAAAGGTAGTACAAAATCAAACCCTGTATTATGATTTAATGGATTAATTGAATAAAAGTAAGAATCTTTTCTTGTATTATATATCATAGAACATTAAAACTTACTGCTTCATGGATGAATGCAACCTGAGTATTCATCACAAGTAAATTATTTTGGGTAGTATAATGAGTGGAGAAGACCAAAAACATTTCCTTGGTGTGTATCTTGACCCCGTCACTTATTAACTGTGTGGCTTTGAGAGGGCTATTAATAATCCAAGGCCTTACTGTTTATAAAATGGAGCCAATAATAACTACCTCACTAATGAACTTTTACATGTGAAGCACAGAGCCCAAAGCTTCACAAGTATTCAATGTATCACTCTTAATCTTACTTTTATTGCCATTTGGCAATTGTGCCTCAGTCACCATTAGAATGTCTTCCATATAAATCCTCATTAAATAGTACAGTGAATTAATTTTGAAAAAGGATTTTGCTAGGTAAAAAAAAAAATGACCATAGGATTATGCTTACTATTATGTTCTAGGCTACCTGATTTAAAGCCTGATTCAATTAAAGAACTTTTAATGTAAATAAATTCTCAGTAACAAATGTCTAGGGTCAAGCGGGATGTGGGTACTTGTTGCATGTGAAGTAGCTATTGGTCAAGGAATCTATAAACGAGTTGCCTCTTGCAGTTGCTGTTGGGCATTGTGGATCCATGCAACTGATTGGGCTCATTCAGCTTTATGCCTGAAATTAAACTGGGAAGATGGAGAATGGTTTGCATAAAGTGGAATGGTAGCTAGAAGACCACTATGAGATAGAACACACACTTAATGATACAGTCCCCCCCCCTTTACTAGTCCAAAGAAGGGCTTGAAGATTACAGTTCTGATTTCGTTTCCTTTTTGATTGGGAAAATGTGGTAGATATAAGATCTGGGAAATGCCATTTGAAGTAAATTAACAGACACCTATGAAACATAGTTAA
>PVJS01027741.1:0-18372 GCA_004027185.1 Glis glis
ATTTATATGTAGCATATCTATACTGTAGAAGGCTGGGGAGAATTACAAAGGGGAAGATTCTATGTGTGTTGATGTAGAAATAGTTGAATAAAAAGGAAGATGAAGAACAATAAATATATTATTTGTATAAAAGAAAATAAAGAGCTATTTATACATATAAGTAAATGTATTTAAGGTGTCTAGAAGGAACACAGGCCCTCAGGGCTTTGAGGGAGGGAGAGAAAGGGCTTTTGAAGAGGGGGAAGGAAGAATAGAAAGAAATTCTCAACTTACAGCGCCACATACTTCAGATAATTCGAATATTTACAATGGAGGTCCATTTGTAAATGTGTTAAATAAAATACTGAAGGCCCAGGTAAGCCATGGCTGTCAGATCTCCACTGGGTCCCTAAATGGCTGTGAAGTGCACGGGACTGAGTTGGAGTCTTGGTGGCTTTGGGCACAGGAAGCGCAGGGCATGGGATGAAGCAGCCCTAGAGGCCCAGGCTGGAGATGGCAGCCAGGCCAGGCCTCACGTCAATGCAGAGCCACACCCGGCTGGGAGACCATGGTGCTGAAGCTGGGACAGTCCCCGGGCCTGGCGGCCTCTGGGAACTTGCTTACAAGTCTCTCTGGGACACCTTCCCTCCCAGGCCACGGAGGAGCGGAACTACCACATCTTCTACAGCATGCTCATGGGAATGAGCGCGGAGGAGAAGAAGCTGCTGGGCCTGGGCATGCCCTCAGAGTACCACTACCTGACCATGGTGAGCCTGCCCTGCCCATGCCCGCTCCACCCACCCTTCACGTACAGCTGCAGAAGTCCCCCAACTCTTGCTGGTCCTGAGGCAGGGTGACAGCCCCCTTTCCTCCCCTGCCCATTTCTGCTCTTGGCAGCATGCCTCTTCCTTCCCTTCTGCCACCTTCTTCCCAAGCCCCAAGCTGGACTGCCATCTGTCCCCACAAACCTCATCTTCCTTTGGTCCCCTCTGGACCAAAAGTCTCCCAATACAATGGGTCATGGGGAGTCATCCACACGCCGACTGCTCTCCTTGTAGGTGCCCCAGTCCCCATCCTGTGCTGCTTTGGAATCAGCATGTGGGGCCGGCCCAAACTCCTCCTTCAGGAAGCCTCTCCCCACCTCCCAATGGGGCTGGCCCTGTTCCTTTTGGTCTCAGCACCAGAAATAGCCTGTGACACAGTCATTTGCCTGCCCCTCCTGGATGACCAGTACCTGGAGCTCACACCTCTGAATTCCCAGCAAGTAATGCGGGACCCAGCATATGTGAGCCTTGGAAAGTATCTGTCAACAGTATTCCCTAGAGACTGACAAGGCCGGCTGGAGCACGGATAGATGACAACTAGAGACTCGGAGAAGGGAATGACTTGCTGGAGGTCACACAGTGGTCAAGCCCCAGTGCTACAGCCAGGCCTGGACATGCTGTGGCCACAGCATTTTGGTTCTACCTTGGGAAATACTTTCATATATATATATATGAAAAAAAAAGTACATATATATATCTATGTATACTTTTTTTGCAGTTCTGGGATTGAACCCGGGGCGTTCTACCTCCGAGCTACACCCCAGCCCTATTTTTTTTATTCTTTATTTTGAAACCGGGTCTCACGAAGTTGCGGAGGGCCTCACTAAGTAGCTGAGGCTGGCTGCGAACCCGGATCCTCTGGTCTCAGCCTCCCAAGTACTGGGATTACAGTGTGCACCACCACGCCCGGCTTACTTTCACATATTTTCTGAGCTTGTGCCTGATGTGCCCTTCAGGGCCCACCCAGAGTCTATGAAGTATGACTTCTTGGGGCCAGGCATGTCCCGGCCTTTCTGGTCCCCCAGTGGAGGAGGTGGGTCATGGGGTGACCCCGGTGGTTGAGGTGCCCTGTTTTGCAGGGAAATTGCATGTCCTCGGAGGGACTGAATGACGCCAAGGACTATGCCCATGTTCGATCGGCCATGAAGATCCTCCTCTTCTCCGACTCTGAGAACTGGGACATCAGCAAACTGTTGGCAGCCATCCTTCACCTGGGGAATGTGGAGTTTATGGGTAATGTAGTTTCTGCCCAAGCTGTACCCTGGGGAGGAGGAGTGGGTGACTAGGATTGTGGGAGGAAGACGTCTCTGGGGATTCATGCCAGAAGGACCCACAGGTCATGCAGTACAACCCAGTCCTGGAAAAA
Organism: Glis glis; assembly: GCA_004027185.1. Classification (NCBI taxonomy): domain Eukaryota; kingdom Metazoa; phylum Chordata; class Mammalia; order Rodentia; family Gliridae; genus Glis; species Glis glis. The sequence continues at coordinate 2,170 of PVJS01027741.1, forward strand.
TACGTCTGGAAAATGTAGCTGTGGTTTTGGAGGTCTCCTGGGGCTGGTGGGAAGAGAGCAAAGCTTAGGAGACTCTGATCAGTTAGCCCCCGCTTTTAGCTAGGACCCCAAAGAGCTGTACCCCCAGAGTACCGATGAACCAAAGTAAACAAATCCATGCACAAACTTGCAAACTAGTTTGTAAGCATCAAGGGATCTAAGAGTAAGGTGTCAGAACTAGACAGAAGATACTAACAATCCTCCCTGGAGGAAAACAACAGCAACCTAGATTCCTAAGGATTCCTTCTGGTGATTTTTCAAACACATCATGCAGCATGAAGCCAGAAATGAATAGAAACAGGGAAACAAGGTACCATGTGCAAGAACCAGAAGAAATAGTAAGCAATAGAAATTCCACAAAGAATTCAGATATTAGAATCATTGAGCACAGACCAAGGATTGCAAATTCTGAGCAACTTATTAAGATCCTATCTTAAAATTAAAAAAAAAATGGAAGGGTGCTGGGGATGTGGCTCCGGGTTCAATCCCCAGTGCTAAAAAAAAAAAAGTAAAACAAATCGGGCATTGGTGGCACGTGCCTGTAATCTTAGTACAAGGGAGGCTAAGACAGGAAGGAGGATTGAAGGTTCAAGGACCGCCTCAGCAACTTAGTGAGACTCCCAGCAATTTAGTGAGACCCTGTTTCAAAACAAAAAATAAGCTGAGCGTGGTTGTTGGGGTTTATGGGGGCAAAGAAAACATGGCCCGACAGCAGGAAACAGGCTTTATTTAGAAATAAAACCTGGAAGGAGGCTTCTGAGCGGGGAGAGAGCCCACGAGAATCAGAAAGCCCACCTCTTTTCAGGCTAGGGGCTTTTATGGGGCAAGGAAGGGGTGTACAGGAGTAGTCATGTAAGCCACTGGTTGGTGTGCTAGTGGCCAAGTCATCTCAGGGCAGGGCAATGGTCAGGGGGCATTTCTCTTTCTTTGTTCCTTTGTTCTAGGTCCTCCTCTGGCGTGACCTGATGGCCAGACCTCACAGACCTCACAGTGCCTACATTCCAGAGGTTTTATAATATTTATATTGGCAAATGGGTGCTGTTTTTGTTTGAGCTACTTTTTGTTTGACAATGGGACGGAGGTGGATCTAGGGCTAGGAGCTGCGTTGCAGGCACTGTGAGGGTCTTAGAGGTTCTGTGTGTTTGGGAGGAGGATGTATTAGCCTTTGGTCTGCAAAAGAAGAACCTCATTAATAGAGTGGTTAGTGATTTTTTGAATTTGTGACACAATCGGGTTGATGATGCATGGCCCAAAAAGTAGGATAAGGATGAAAATGAGTAAAGAAGTTAGAAAGCTTAGGAGCCATGCTATCTAGGAGGAACCACATCTGAAGATTCCTGTTGATGGGTGGATATTATCTAGTTGTTTTTGTATATCAGATATTAGAGTGGTTATTTTTTTTAAATTTCCACTAATATTTAAATGACATATTTTAGGAAACTCTTGACATCTCAAATGATTGAGTAAGAGCAGATAATCAATTGTTACCCTACTTTTAAGAGTAGTCACTTTGTTGTTGTTATGGGAAGTACGGACAGGGGGCGAAATGTGAAGGGCAGAGAAAACAAGGCAGAGTAAAAAAAAAGTGAATTTGGGTGGGGGTATTGGGGGAACAGGTGTAACAAGATTGATGTAGATGGCCTTTTTCTCCTGTTTTTAGGTCCTTTTGTCTTGCTGATGAAGTGACCTTAACTGTTGTTAGGGAAATGGGTCGATGACCGCTGTTTTGAGCTGGAAGGGGGCGCTGTTGTAGTATTGTAGTTCAGGGTCTCAGGGGTGGACGATCTAGATCTAGAGGAACATGGAAGAAGGATTTTTTTTTTTTTTATCTGTAGCTGGTAGCTGGAGGACTGAAGGAGCCTGGTCATCTTGGTTTAAAGTCATTTATAAAAAAAATAAAAAATAAATAGTCTTGTTGCTCAGAAGTCTGTGCTATATAAGGTGGTACAGAGTATAGTCTGATATGCAGAGTTTGGAATGGTGCTTGCTTGTTATCAGGAGGGTTTATTGTATACACCTGCTGGATAATGAAGATTGCCTGTTCGATGTCTGGATGGTGTAAGCGGTTTGTCCTGAGTAAGAGACATGTTTAAGAGGCAGTGCCTGATAAGCAGGCTGTTTGATATGTTGTATAGGATAAGCTTCCTGGATCACATACTGGTTGGTCTGGAAAAGGTGACCAAACCGGAGGTTGCAATAAGTAAGCAGCCTGTCCTGGGGCCGGTGCCAAATAAGAGGATTGGACTGCAGGTGGGACTGGATAAGAAGTCTGCGTGGAATAGGCTGGCTGGGATCCCGGTGGTGGTACAGTGTTAAGTGGATGCTCTGGGGCTGGCAGTGAGTAAACAGGCCGTGTTGGAGCCTGGATTGGGTCAGTCGGCTGAGATGAGAAAGAAGTTTGTTCCTGGGGATGTATCAAAAGGGCAGCTGCTTAGGAGCCTTTAGAGAGAAAGGTGGCAGTTCTGCAGGTGACCCTGGATAAGTGTGTTGAACAGAACCGGGCGTGGTGGCACACGCTTGTAATCCCAGTACTTGGGAGGCTGAGACTGGAGGATCCGGGTTCGCAGCCAGCCTCAGCTACTTAGTGAGGCCCTCTGCGACTTAGCGAGACCTGGTTTCAAAATAAAGAATAAAAAAAAATAGGGCTGGGGGTGTAGCTCGGAGGTAAAATGCCCCTGGGTTCAATCCCCGGTACCACAGAAAAAAAAAAAAAAGTGTGTTGAACAGAATAGGTTGGTCACTCTAGCGGCTGAATTACACTTTTAATATCACCCTTCGGCTGCTGCTGACTTGTAAGAGCTTCAGATTCTTGCTGACTACAATCCTGCTGAATGGTTTTTGGTGGTGATGCCATAAATTTAGGTTGTGGAAATAGTGGCTGCTGCTGAACAGAGGCTTGGAAATAAGGCACGGTTTTTCTTTTAAATGCACGGTGAGGTTTTGTGGCACTGAAGCACTTGGAGTTATAGACTCGTGGTGTACCACGGGTTAGGGCTGCGACACTGAATGTGTCTTCTGTGAAGATTGATGGGCCTCCAAATGTCCCCCGATGGAATTAGAAAGGAGCTGAGCGGCACCGGCAGCATTCTGTGCGCTGCTCACATACTGGGCAGAAGACTGATTTGACAATGCTTGAAGGTAATTAACTGGTAAGAAACTAGAAATCCTATTGGCATCTGGTGCTTTGGTTAATGTCTGATTCCCCTTTTGGGGGCTAGGCTCAAGTTGAAGACCAACTGGTGAATGTTGGGAAGTCGTCTGTGAAGCAGGCGATGTCTGAGGAGAAACTGCAGGAAGGACTGGTTGAGGAACTCCAGTAACTGACAAGTCTAAAGTCATGGGTTGGGCTGAAGTTTGTCCATTTGCTCCAAGGGCCAGCTGCAGTTCCTGGTGCTGTATTTGGGAGATCTTTTGGGCAGTTAAAGGGGAAACTTGGGGCTGTGAAACAACTGTAGGCCCAAGGGCATGCACAGGCAAAACAGTGGACTGAGCTTGAACCACAGGCAAAATATGGGCCTGTGTCAGCTTTGGCTGCCACTGCATGCTTTAAAACACTGTTTGGGTGTTACACTTTGTTAAATGCTAACAAACAACAGTTACATAGTTTTTTAGGAAATACACAAAACAGAATTATCAGGAATAAAACAAATCCCATTTGTATCTTTGTATAAACCTGGAAAGGCTATCACCATTTTGTTTTGTTTAGATGTCATTATCTTAGTAATCTTACATTTTATATTTTAGGAGTCCTGTATATTTTGGGAAGTTATCAATATACAGTAGGAGACACAGGTTTTATAAAACTTTACCAAAAGCAGATCAATATTTTTAAGAAAACAAAATTGTTTTAAACCTAGAATACCTAGAACCAACTTTATTACACATTGAAACTCCCCCCCCCCCCCCGTGGTACTGGGGATTGAACCCAGGGGCATTCTACCTCTGAGCTACATCCCAGCCCTAATTTCTATTCTTTATTTTGAAACAGGGCTCACAAAATTGTGGAGGGCCTCACTAAGTAGCTGATCCTAAGTACCTCACTAAGTACCTGGATCCTCTGGTCTCAGCCTCCCAAGTACTGGGATTACAAGCCTGTGCCACCACACCCAGATGAAACTTTTCTTTTAGTCCTAAGTTAGCTTATAGCTAGATGACATAGCTTTAAGAATTTCTTTGGAGCCGGGCAGGTTACTGGCTCTTGATAAAAATTAAAGTGTTGTGGTTTAAGTTTCCCATGGTCCCAAAGTCAAAAGATGTTTTTAGGCCGGGCGTGGTGGCGCACGCTTGTAATCCCAGTACTTTGGGAGGCGGAGACCGGAGGATCCGGGTTCGCGGCCAGCCTCAGCTCTTTCTCTCTCTCTCTCTCTCTCTCTCTCTCTCCCCCTCTCCCTTCTTCTCTCTCTCTCCTTAGTGAGGCCCTCCGCAACTTCATGAGACCCGGTTTCAAAATAAAGTATAAAAAAAAATAGGGCCAGGGGTGTAGCGCAGAGGTAGAACGCCCCTGCATTCAATCCCCGGTACCGCAAAAAAAAAAAAAAAAAGATGTTTTTAGAGGCATGCCAGAGGAGATTCTGGGGGAATCTTGGAAATTTGGGAGGGCCAATAAGACACTATTGCCAGAGGACTGAAATGGCGTTTACCCAGCATCCCAAGTAAAGGCACTGCTGAGTACAACTGAGTCCGGGTCACCCGCCTGGCGAGTGGGTGGGGCCAGAAACAGAAAGGCAGGCGTCTCTATGATTCTGCTTTGGCAATGGAAAAGTCCCCGGGCCTCGGGAGGGAATTTCCAGAGCCAGGGATCCCCTGGGCTTTTGGAAGAGGAGAGGAATCTCCAGAGCCAGGAATCCTGGGTGGCAGGAAGGGATTTGGGGTGTCTTTCTGGGTACCTCAAAAAGGCAGATGGGAGCTGGACTTACTGGCCCAAGTTAGTGGTCCATGTTGGATGGAGGAACCCAGAGCAGCGACGGGCCTTTCCGTGTCGGAGCCATGTGAAAAAGGGGAAGGGGAGGGGAAAAGGGTACTGGTCCGTTGGAGAGTGGCCGGCCAAAAATCTCTCTGGATCAGGTTACAAGAAAGATTTGACTGCCATCTCTGTCCTGGGTTTCAACATCATAATGTTGGGGCATATGGGGGGGGGCAAAGAAAACACGGCCCGACAGCAGGGACAGGCTTTATTTAGGAATAAGTTCTGAAAGGAGGCAACTGGAAGGAGGGAGAGAGCCCACAAGAGTCAGAAAGCACCCCTCTTTACAGGCTAGGGGCTTTTTATGGGGCAAGGAAGGAGGAGTGCAGTAGTCGTGTAAGCCACTGGTTGATGTGATAGTAGCCAGGTTATCTCAGGGCAGAGCAATGATCAGGGGGCGTTTCTCTTTCTTTGTTCCTTTGTTCTTGGTCTTCCTTTGGCATGACCTCATGGCCAGACCTCACAGACCTCACAGTGCCCACAGTGGTGGCACACGCTTGTAATCCTAGTATTTGGGAAGCTGAGACAGGAGGATCACAAGTTCGCATCCAGCCTCGGCAATTTAGTGAGGCCCTCTGCAACTTACTGAGACCCTGTTTCAAAATAAAAGAATAAAATAGGGCTGGAGGTATAGCTCGGAGGTAGAATGCCCCTAGGTTCCATCCCTGGTACCACACACACACACACAAAAAGTGCTGAGGGTGTAGTTTGGACGGAGAATGCCCCTGGATTTAATCTCCAATACCAAAATTTTTAAAAATTGTAAAAGAAAACATACAGACAAAAATATATCAACCATGCTGGGTGCAGTGGTGCACACCTGTAATCCTAGTACTTGGGAGGCTGAGACAGGAGGATTGTAAGTTTGAGACCAGCCTCAGTACCTTAACGAGACTCAGCATCTTAGTGAGACCCTGTTTCAAAATAAAATAATAAAATAGGACTGGGGGTGTAGCACAAAGGTAGAATCCCCTGGGTTCAATCCCCAGTACCAAAAAAAGAAAAAAGAGAGAGGGTCCGGGGAGAGGTCATGGGTGCCAGGCCTGGGTGCTCCTGAGCTGTGGGTTGGGGGCTGCCGCGGGCCCTAGTCCCCATCCCTGCAGGCCACTCCCCCACTCATGGGCTGCTTCTCTCCAGCTGCAGTCGTTGAGAACCTGGATGCCTCAGACGTGATGGAGACACCCGCCTTTCCCATCGTGATGAAGTTGCTGGAGGTAGCAGGCCATCCTGTCTGCTAGCTGTTGTTTTTGTGGGAGACCCCCCCACCCCACCAATGCCTGATTCTCCCATCCCTGTCTCCATCCCCACCCAGGCTCTGTGCTCAACCTCTGCACCCTTCAGTACACCGTGGGTGCCTGAGGAGGGCCTGGGAGGGGGCGATGTGAGCCAATCACTAGCAAAGCACTGAAAGGGCAGTGGAGTTCAAATGACTGCTTCTTCCTCTTTCCTGTGTCCCCTCCTTCCCTTCAGTGACCCGCTCCCGCACCATCCTCACTGTGCACCCCATCCAGTCCCTAGGCTCCCCACTGAAGCACCAAACCCATCATGTCCCGTGTCCCCCAGGGCTTCTCTGGGAGTCGTGCTATCCTGGGAAAGCGGCAGGTGCAGACGATTCTGTGGCTCCTACCATTAGCTCTGCACATCTTCCTTGAGACCCGAAGGAGCCGTGACTCAGAGGGAAGGTGGCAGGCTCTGGGCGGGGACATATTTTTGCACTGGGAACATTGTACCCTCATCCTCATCATATCCTATGGACAGTTCTGGGAAGTTAATAGAATCAAAAGGCAAAACAGAAAAAGCGTAATCACAAAAGGCACATTTTTCTGTCAACGTTAATTTCGTTCAAGGGTATTCTCTAGTAGAATCTCTCTGAGGGTCCATTTTCTGTTGCTATAACAGAATGCCTGAGGCTGGGCAATTCATAAAGAATGGACTTTCTTGAGCTTACAGTTCTGGAGGCCGGGAAGTTCAAGAGCATGGTGCCAGGGTCTGGTTGGGTCTGACAAAGGCCTTCCTGCCTGTGAATGGTGAAGGGCATTAGATGGCGAGGCAGAGCAGTCACGGAGAGGTCACTTTTTCTTTTTTTCTTTTTTCTTTTTTGCTTCTGGCATTAGCTTTGCCCATTAGCTTTCTCAGTAGTGCCCATGATGGGTAACAGAAGGCCATCGTGAAAAAGACATCATCGGCCAAGAGGTCACTTTTACAGCAAAGCCACTCCCTAGATAACCCATTGATCCAGTAACCCATTCATTTATGAATGTATTAATCCATTTGTAAGGCAGAGCCCTAGTGACCCAATCACCTTCCAAGTTTCCACCTTCAAATATCATTAAACATATGGATCTGTGGACTAAGTTTCTAACACATGAGGTTTTGGAGGACACATTCAGACTGTAGCAGGTACTTAGAACTTTGAGGCTTGCCAGCTCAGCATTGCCTGCACAGTGTATCTGCACCACCCTTGCTCCTTTCTGCCTTCCACCTCCAGGTGGGGCACCGCTAGGCCTGGCCTCAGAGCCCTCCCGGTACCCACCCCTCTCCCAGACCCCAGGAGACCAGCATGCCCACAGACTGGCACATCCCTCCTGAACACACCGAACCCCAGAACTCCCAGGACCCTGGCTGTGGCCCTTCTCTGGCCTGGCTGTGGCCCTTCTCTGGCCTGGCTGTGGCCCCAAGCATTGCCCACCCTCTGCTCCTGGCATCAGGTGTTTGGTCACAAGACATGGCAGGAGCAGGTGGGAATCCTGAGCCAGGGCCTGCTCCACAGGAGCCAAGAAGCCCTACTTGCCTTCCCAGGTACAGCAGCAGGCCCTCCGGGACTGTCTGATCAAGCACACGATCCTCATCCGTGGGGAGTACGTCACCAGGCCCCTGAACATCTACCAGGCCTCAGACCGGAGGGACGCCTTTGTCAAGGTACGGAGCTGCAGGAGCAGGGCCCGCTCCGTGCCCTGTTGGCGGAAGGCTGGAAGAACAGAGATGGGGGGGGGGTCCCAGCTCTGTGGTCACTCACCTGATGATTGTGGGCTTCCCAGCCTCTCCAGCCTTTTCCCCTTAAAGTGGGGGTAACATCCCCCAGTAGGTTTGTGACTCTGACCTTCACGCGGCCTTCCCGGGTGAACCTGGAGAAGGGGCAGCCTATGTCCTGACGCCACAGGCCTCACCCCATGTCTCCTCAGGGCATCTACGGGCACCTCTTCCTGTGGATCGTTAAGAAAATCAATGCTGCCATCTTCACTCCGCCTTCCCAGGACCCCAAAAGCGTGCGCAGGGCCATCGGCCTCCTAGACATATTCGGCTTTGAAAATTTCCAGAACAATAGGTATGAAGGTCTCAGTCCACCTGTCTTCAGAAATGGAAGATAAGCAGCTCCTCTCTAACTGAGCAAGGCAGAGGATAGCTGTCCCTGTCTCCCATCCTCCCCAGTGTCGCTGGACTGGAAGCAGGGACTTCTCGCTCCCCAGCACAGTGTCAGGATGAGTCTGTGAGGGGACCCAAGTCTTTCTGCATGAGGTGGCCTGTGCCCGTCCCCAACATCCACAATGTGTCCAGAGAAGGCCACATAGCTAAAAGCCACCCCCAGGAGCTAGCTGAGACCCCAGCATCTTCACCCTTCACGAACCAGAGTGACTTGTCATGGGAGGTCGGGGTGTCAGTGGGAATCAGTTACATCAATTCCGCTGGGGGTATCTATGCACCATCTGGCTTTTGAGTTGGGGGTGGGGCAAGGTGAGGCAGGACCCCTCTGACCCAGTCTCCCAGCATGACTGGAAGCTCAAGAGCTGGGAGCAGGAGGCAGCGGGGACATTGCTACCAGACAGGACTGTGACGATGGCTGGTGTGGGGGTAGACAGGAGGTGAGGGAGCCAGGCGGAGGAGCAAACCTGGACAGGTGATGGTCTGGGGCCTAATCAGGGGCAGGAAGTGGTCAAATGGAGAAACGTGGGCTGTGGGACAAGCAGGCAGGAAGCTTTCTGCATGCCATCCGGTGGATCTGAGCCTGATTTCTCTAAGGGGCTTGGTGCGACAGAGCCCAGGCCCAGGAGCAGGGCGGGCCTGATTGTGGCACACTTCTTCCCAAGGCTTGGTCTGTAATTGGAGTCTGAGTTGACAGGGATTTAGATCCCCCATAGGAGCCAGGGTTGTAAAGACAGAGCCATGGCAAACGTAAGGACACTGGGACTCCAGCCTTTCAGGCTGCTCCCTGCAGGTAGGTGGGAGGTGTGGGGCGGGCTGAAGCCCAAAGCCCTGGAGCTCTAAGGCCTAATGAACACTAGCGTGGCTCAGAGTACTGGGTTCCGGCCCCAGAGGGGGGGGGCGGGACAGGTAAGCAGACCAGACACACCTGTGGACACTTTGGAAATGGAGGAGTGGTTGGTTTGGGGGGATCTGGCCATGTATGCAGGGACCGCTCCCTAAAGTAAGGCACCAGCGGCCACCAGCGGGGTCTGGGACATGGCTGCACCCTGGGGGCCCAGGAAGGAGGTACTTTAAGGCACTGGGTCTCCCACTGAGTGGCACCTTCTGCAAGTGTTTGTGGAGCTCTCCCGGCCCCCGGCCCCGAGCAGTGTGTGGGGGACGTGGCAGGCCTGACCCCACTCACCTCTTGAGTTAACAGATATGAGCAGGTAGTCTCAGACAGGATAAGATCTTGCCTAAAGAGGTGGCCCACCCTGAGGAAGAGATGCCCAAGAGACTCAGAGCTGAACCAGCTGAAACAGGAGGACAGAGAGGAGGGGACACCAAGTATGCGATAGGAAAGAACCAGGAGCATTCAGAGTGTCGTGAAAAGTCCACAGTAGCCAGAGAGCGGCCCCACGGGGCTGGAGGGGTGGCCAGGGCTTTCCACAGTGCTCACGGGATCCTGAGAAGGTTGCAAGTCTGGGAGGATTTGAAGCCCGGGAAGCTCATGATTGCATTTGCGCGTCGGAGAGCTCCCTCTGGTGGCAGCCTAGAGAATGACGTGAAGGGCCCAGAGAGCCTTAGGCGGCAGCGTCTGTGCTCCAGGCGAGCAGGGAAGGACAGCAGTGGGAACAAAAACAAAGTAAACAGTTGGAGATGCTGTGTTAGAGGTGGCGGGGCCCAGGCTTTGGCAGGTGATAGGAACTGGAGAGGAAAGACAGAGTCCAGGGCGACTCTGGTAGACTTGAGCTGGAGGTGGTGGGCAGAGGGGCTGTTTCCCAAGGCAGAGAACCCAGAGGAGGTGGAGGGTTGGTCGGGAGAATGTCTGGTCCATAGAGGGGCCTAGCAGGCAATACTGGGTCTCCGGCAGCTCCCTTCAATACCAAGGCCACCCGCCTGTGGGGCTGGGGCTTCTTGTGAGCACTTAGCCCGGAGAGGATAATGTCGGCGTCAGGCTAGGCAGACCTGGAAAAGGATCCGATGCTATGGGGAATCGTAAGAAGCCGAAGGCAAGAATCTGATGGTCTGCTGGGCCTTCTTGTTCCTCCTAGTCTATGTGCCATGGAGTAGAGGAGGTAATGGAGACAGAAAGAAACCAGCGCGTGACAGGGAAGTGTGTGCCTCTGTGTACCCGTGGGGCTCCATGTATACAGAAAAGTGCATCTGTGATGTACACGCATGTGCTCTGTGCAGAGGGCCGGGGTGGCAGGGCTCTCGCCAGCCGCAGCAGGACCCAGCTGATCTTGCTCCACGCTGGGCGATGGCTTTGCCTCTGCAGCTTCGAGCAACTGTGCATCAACTTCGCCAACGAGCACTTGCAGCAGTTCTTTGTGCAGCACGTGTTCACCATGGAGCAGGAGGAGTACCGCTCAGAGAACATCGCCTGGGACTACATCCACTACACAGACAACCGGCCCACCCTCGACCTGCTGGCCTTCAAGCCCATGAGCATCATCTCCCTCCTAGACGAAGAGAGCCGCTTCCCGCAGGTGTGTGTCTGGACCTTCGCGTGGGGCCCCTGCTCACGAGTCTCCTCTAAGGTTGGGAAGTTCCACGTGTCCCACGGTTGCTGAAACTTCCGCCAGGGATAAGCAGATGATCCCCAGTCTACCCACATCCTCCTCTCCTTCAAGGCAGGCACCTCCTGCAGGAAGGCCTCCCTGGCTGCTGGGGGACGTGGACAATTGTCCAGAAGGTGGAGCAGGAGAACTGCCATGGCAGACCTAGCCTCCGCTCCTGGCTGGGCCAAAAGTCACTATGTCAAGTCACCAACCCATGGGGGTTAGTGTCCCATCTGTAGAGCGCTATCAGTCGTTCTGAGCCCAGCTTACTTTGTCCCCCGAGGGAGCCCCTGACCCTGTGGGTGGGCCAGCTGACCTCCTCAGGGATGGACTCTGGGACTGCAGCCCATAGAGAATCTGGGTCCTTCCAGGGGACAGATAGCACCATGCTGCAGAAGTTGAACAGCGTCCATGCCAACAACAAGGCCTTCCTGAAACCCAGGAACATCCACGACGTCAGATTTGGCATCGCCCACTTTGCTGGCGAGGTGTACTACCAGGCAGAAGGTGGGTGCAGCCCCTCCCCAGCTTTCCAGAGCTGGATCTGGCTCCAGGGAGACCATGGGAAGGAGTCCGGGCAGACAGTATTTTACCCACCTAGTAATGGGACGGCAGGACAAGAAGTGAGGCCTTTACTAGAGAGGAAATGGAACGGATCAGGTGTAGGATGTTTGGGCTTCGGTAGCGGCTCTCTTGAGATATACCCTATTATTCGCTCATCTCAAATGAACAACACAGTGGTTCTAGTATATTCCCAGAGCTGTGCAATGATGGCCACAGTTTTAGAACATTTTCATCACCCCAACAGAAACCCCCACTAGCCTCCCTCTCCATTTCTCTCCAATCCCAGGCAATAACTAATTTCTGTCTCTATGGATTTGCCTATTCTGGACTTTTGTGTGTGTGTGTGTGTGTGTGTGTGTGTGGTACTGGAGATTAAACCCAGGGGCATTCTACCTCCGAGATACACCCCCAGCCCTATTTTATTATTTATTTTGAAACAGCGTCTCGCTAGGTTGATGAGAGTCTCACTATTTGCTGAGGCTGTCCTCGAACCTGCAATCCTTCTGTCTCAGCCTCCCAAGTACTGGGATTACAGGCGTGCACCCCCACGCCCGGCTTATTCTGAACATTTATGTAAACAGAAGCATAGAAGTGTGGTCCTCTGGCTGGTTTCTTTCCCTTGTTGTAATGTTTTCAGAGTTCATCTGTGCTGTCACTTGTATCAGTTCTTCATTTCTTTTTATTGCAGAATAATACTAGTGTGTGGATATACCCCGTTTTGTTTCTCTCTTCATTGATTAATACCTATTTGAGTTGTTTCTACTTTTTGGCCATTCCGCATAAGGAAGCTGCGAGCATCCGTGTACAAGTTTTTGTGCGGATGTATGTTTCCTTTCCCCTGAATATATGCTTAGCAGTGAAATTGCTGAGTTATATGGGAACTCTAAATGTATATATATTTTTTTGGTACTGGGGATTAAACCCAGTGGCATTCTACCTCTGAGCTACACCCAGCCCTTTTTATTTTTTATTTTGAAACAAGGTCTTGCCGGGCGTGGTGGCGCACGCTTGTAATCCCAGTACTTTGGGAGGCGGAGACCGGAGGATCTGGGTTCGCGGCCAGCCAGCTGTCTCTCTCTCTCTCTCTCTCTCTCTCTCTCTCTCTCTCTCTACTTAGTGAGGCCCTTCGCAACTTTGTGAGACCCGGTTTCAAAATAAAGTATAAAAAATAGATCCGGGGGTGTAGCGTGGAGGTAGAACGCCCCTGGGTTCAATCCCCGGTACCAAAAAAAAAAAAAAAGAAAGAAAGGTCTCATTAGGTTGCTGAGAGTTTTGCTAAGTTGTTGAGCTGTTATTGAACGTACAATCCTCCTGTCTCAGCCTCCCAAGTACTGGGATTACAGGCCTGTGCCACCACGCCACCCGGCTTACTTTAATCACCTCTTTAAAGGCTCTGTCTCCAAATACAGGAGATCCATATACATTTTAATGTCCTATGGGTTAGGATCTCAACTTCTGAATTTGGGGGACACAATTCAGTCTCTAACACTCTGCTCCCCATTTCTAGAGGCTCAGTCTTTAAGCTGGAGGGCCAGGACCCTAGCAGGAACTCCTAAAGCCCCAGAAGCAGAATTGTATTGGTTCAGACAGCATGTGGGCTGGAGCAGGGGTTGGAGGGAGTCGGGGAGCTAGGGGATTGAGAGTTTAGAGAGTCGAAGTGACCTGATGCTGGGTAGAGATGGTGGGGACCATACTGGGGTGGAGGGGCCATTGTGGGGGTCCCTCTCGGCATGATCATTTTCCCCATGGGGTGGGGGAGATTGCTGAGCTGGCCTGGCGGGTGGGCCCTCCTGTCCCCACAGGCTTCCTGGAGAAGAACCGAGATGTGCTGAGCACGGATATCCTCACCCTGGTTCACTCCTCCAAGAACAAGTTCCTGAGAGAGATATTCAATCTGGAGTCAGCAGAGACCAAGCGAGGCCGGGGCACCATCCGCCAGGCACGGGCGAGCAGCCAGCTCTTCAAGGTGGGCTCCCCGACCCCCTGGGCCTCTCACCCTCAAGGGCACAGGACCAGACATGTGCACAGGAAGAACCTTTTTTTTTTTTTTTTTTGCGGTACGGGGATTGAACCCAGGGGCGTTCTACCTCTGCGCTACACCCCCGGTCCTATTTTTTATACTTTATTTTGAAACCAGGTCTCACAAAGTTGCGGAGGGCCTCACTAAGTAGAGAGAGACAGAGAGACAGGGAGAGAGAGAGAGAGAGAGAGAGAGACTGAGAGAGCTGAGGCTGGCCGCGAATCCAGATCCTCCGGTCTCCGCCTCCCAAAGTACTGGGATTACAAGTGTGCGCCACCACGCCCGGCTAGGAAGAACCATTTTGATTACCAATAAGTCCCCAACACACAGTCAGATGCCTATGTACAGCAGGTGCTTGGGAGAGCTATGCTAGACGAATGAATGAATGAATGAATGAATGAACGAACTTGCCCAAGCTGCAGCTCCCCAGCCCCCAATCATGCCTTGTGTTTGCACCCTCAGCCTACAGACTCCACCAAGCGCCCCTCCACCTTGGCAAGCCAGTTCAAGCAGTCCCTGGAGCAGCTGATGAAAATCCTGACCAGCTGCGAGCCCTACTTCATCCGCTGTATCAAACCCAATGAGTACAAGAAACCACTGGTAAGAGGGAGGGCGGGAGTGTGGCCAGCGTGAGAGGTTCCAGCTGCTCTCCCCTTACACACAAGAACTCTGCAGAAAAGTGACCAGTATAGGTCAACTGCAAGTCCGTGACCCGCAGGACTTTGAAGCACCCCGCCCTCGGTTCTTTCCACCCTTTCATTTATCTGCTGTGTGTGCCTGGTCAGGCTTTTGGCTTCTCTGAGCCTCAGTTTTCTCTTCCATAAAGTCAGACATTTTTGCCTGCAGGGGTGCAGTGAGGGTTGGACATGATGTACTGACATTCAGTAAATGGCAGCAACCAGTCCTAGGATTTGGGGATCTGGTGACACTCCTGGTGGCCAGGACCTGCAGTGGCTTTATCTGGGACATATATGGAGAGGGGTGAGCGCTCAGGAGTCCCCGATCCATGGACTCCCACCCAGAGGCTGCAAACGCAGGGTCTCCCCAAAACCAGGCAATGCCATTTAAATGGAGTAAAATAACTCCAAAACATCTTACAAGAGAATACAAATAATGATGTTAAATAAAGTACCTCCTGAAAGAAGGAAATTGGGGTCATCCCAGGAAATCTAGGACGTATCTTCCTAACAGTTACAACAGGCAGATGTTAGACAACTTCTCGTGTTCCTTGACTGCTGGGAGAAGCTGCTGGACTCCCAGGGGCCCTCTCCCCTGCCCTCACTGCTCACCTTTGGAGCTCAGGACAGGATGGGTGGGCGGGAGTGTCTGAGGCACAGGCTTCCTGGGTGTCTCTGGCCTGGACATCTTGTGGTGGTGCGGCTGCTCCGCTGTGGAGTGCAGAGGGGGGAACCCAGATTGGGGGTTCAGGCAGGCTTTGAGGCTGAACCCTGGCTCAATCACTGAGGGGTGTGAGCAACTACCTCATCTTTAAAGAGGAGCCGGTTACCCCCACCACGTAGGGCTGTTGTAAAGATTAAAGAGAAACACTGGGCCCACAAGGACTAGCTAATGAGCCGCAGCTAACTACTTCCCCAAGGCTGATGCCTGCGCAGCCTGAGCCCCGCAAGCAGGTGGCTCTGTGACCCTGCATGCTGCCAGGTGGGGGATGGTGCTTGCTGGTGGGTTCCCCAGCTGGAGGGTGTTTCCCTAGCGCCCCAGGTTGAGAGACACTCCCTGCAGGTCAAGCCATGGTGGTCCTGGGATTGCCTGACACCTGGGAAAAGCATCATGCTGGCCGCGCTGGTCTCCTAACTGGGGACACCAAGCTCCCTGCACCAGCTGCTTCCTCCACCTAAGTCCATCTCAGGGAAGGGGAATCATAAGTCAGTGTCTCTGCCTCTGAGTTATATCTCTTTTTTTTTTTTTTTTTTTTTGCGGTACCGGGGATTAAACCCAGGGGCGTTCTACCTCCGCGCTACATCCCCGGCCCTATTTTTTTATACTTTATTTTGAAACTGGGTCTCACGAAGTTGCGGAGGGCCTCACTAAGTAGAGAGAGAGAGAGAGAGACAGGGAGAGAGAGAGAGAGAGAGCTGAGGCTGGTCGCGAACCCAGATCCTCCGGTCTCCACCTCCCAAAGTACCGGGATTACAAGCGTGCACCACCACGCCCGGCTTTCTGAGTTATACCTCTACATCCCACCGTGGGGCAGAGGCACCATGATGTTGGAAATGCTCACAGGGTTAGCACCAAATGTGATGTGCACAAGGGGCGCTTGAAAACGTCTTCAAGGGGCGTATACAAATGCCTCTTTTTTCTTACTTTCCTTTTCTTGGTACTGGAGATTGAACCCAGGGGTGTTCTACCTCCAAGGTACACGCCCAGGCCTATTTTATTTTTTATTTTGAACCAGTGTTTCACTGAATTGCTGAAGATCTAAGTTGCTGAGGCTGGCCTTGAACCTGCGATCCTCCTGTCCCAGCCTCCCAAGTACTGGGATTTGTACCACTGCGCTGAGCACAAATACGTTTTTTTGTTTTTTCTTTTTTCTTTTTCATTCTCTCTTTTTTTGTTTGTTTTTCCTTTTTGTGGTATTAGGGATTGAACCCAGGGGCATTCTACCTCTGAGCTGCACCCCCAGCCCTATTTTA
>PVJS01027742.1:0-26032 GCA_004027185.1 Glis glis
TTTTTTTTGCGGTACCGGTGATTGAACCCAGGGGCATTCTACCTCCACGCTACACCCCCAGCCCTATTTTTTATACTTTATTTTGAAAATAGGTCTCACGAAGTTGCAGAGGGCCTCACTAAGTAGAGAGAGAGAGAGAGAGAGAGAGAGCTGAGGCTGGCCATGAACCCGGATCCTCCGGTCTCTGCCTCCCAAAGTACTGGGATTACAAGCGTGCGCCACCACGCCCGGCACACTCTCAACTTTCTAAAGTCAAAAAGTCCATGTAGCTTTGGGCTTGTAGGAATATATAAAGTAAATACATGGTGTTCTTTCTTTTTTATGTAAAAGACAGTAAGTAAGCCCTTTTCACAAAATGCATTTAAAAAGTTAATTTACATGATCATGGAATTATTTTTTATATGACTTGGGAAAATTTTCCTGCTTTGTTTTCTGTGCAGCCCCTCATACCTCTTTATCCCCCATCTCTTAACTTTTAGGTCACTTATTTTTCTGCACGTTGATCTTTTGTTACTTTAAAGGCCAGAAGCTCTTCTTTCTGACACCTCACACCTATTAGGTGTGAACATTCAGCACCACTGTGCTATTTACCACTGAAGTCATTTCTTTTATGTATACTCAGAAGTTACTTAAGTGTCCTGATATTTTTATAAAGGAATAAAATTACCTCTGCCTTTTCTTTTGTCATAAAAACTAATTCTTTCCTTCACCATGCTGCTCTGAGTCTGGCTGGTGGTTTAGGGGGAAAGTTGGGCTCACTTTTACAGGAAGACCTTTTTCCTCATGTCCTCTTAGAAAATCCCTGCCCTTGACTGTTGGAATTCTTCTCTAACACTATTCTCCACTTTTTGGTTTTTAGTTTACTTAAGCATATTTGTTATTTTGTGTATGTGCTCCAAATAGCCTTGGCGACCTGAAGGATTAGCTAGAAAGACACCTCATTGGAAGGCATTCTTGTACACTCTTACATAGCACTCAGCTACCTCTTGTGTTTAGAGTTGAAAATAGCCCCTCAGAGTTGGACCCTACACAGTTTACACTATATATAGAAGAAAATCAGGCTATATATACTGTTTTATTTTTAAGCATTAATTGATTACCCATGGATAGCAAGGGAAGAGGAGAATAGTTACCCTATTTCTCTTCTTTTTTTTCCCATTCTTCTAGGACTTTTCTTTAATTTAAAAATTCTATTAGGGCCGGGCGTGGTAGCATATGCTTGTAATCCCAGTACTTGGGAGGCTGAGACCAGAGGATCTGGGTTCGCAGCCAGCCTCAGCTACTTCGTGAGGCTTCCGCAATTTAGTGAGACCCTGTTTCAAAATAAAGAATAAAAATGTAGGGCTGGAGGTGTAGCTCGGAGGTAGAATGCCCCTGGGTTCCATCCCCAGTACTGCAAAAAAAAAGTTCTATTAAAAATGAAAGTTAAGTAAATACTCATAAATATCAGAGGTCATCATTGCCATTAGTTTCTTCAAATTGTTTTTTATGTAATTTATTTGTCAGCTATGGGAAGAGAAGGCTAACAGGGAAAGAATAATTGACAATGACATTAAGTTTCCATTTCAGGTGGCTGAGTAATTAGTGATGTTATTAGCTAAAGCAGGAAATACTGGCAGAAAAAGTTTTGGTGAAGAATATAATGAATTTAGTTTGGAATACATTACATGTGTTTTGCATACAGGACAATCTAAATGTCCGTTAGAGTTTGCTATTCAGAAAAGAAATAAGGACAAAAGATGTAGATTTGGGAGTGATGAGCATATGAATAATAAAGTTTAAGGGTCTTGATGAAATTAGGCAGGTTAAAAAAAATAAGAGGGTTAAATAAGAGGGCTAAAGAGTGACCCCCAGGATAACTCATAAGAAATGGAGAAGCAAAGCCAGACATGGTGGCGCAGGCTTGTAATCCCAGTACTTGAGAGGCTGAGACAGGAGGATCAGAGATTCGAAGCCAGCCACAGCAACTTCCTGAGGCTCTCAGCAACTTAATGAGACCCTGTTTCAAATTAAAAATAAAATAGGGCTGGGGGTATAGCTCGGAGGTAGAATACCCTGGGTTCAAGCCCTAGCACCACAAAAGAAAAAAAAAAGAGAGAAAGAATGGAGAAGCAACCATTGTACTGGTAAGAATAACAAAGAGAAGAAAGGATGCAGAAGAAACAGTTACCAAGAAAGGGACAATGTCAAATGTCTCACAAGGTTGAAAAGAACTAATAATGGATGGATTTGGTCATTAGGGAATTGCTTTGGAATACAGCAACTTTACTAAGATGTTTGAACAAATAGTGAGTTGCCAGGTAAGAGGAGTGAATTGTAATTGAAAATGTGCAGACTACAAGATGGTACAGGACAGCAGAGAGTGGTAGTAGTAAGGAAAAGGTAGAATTCTTCAAAGGAATGTGCCAGTTTGGGAACTTTTAAGAATACTTTTATCCAGTTTAAAGATATAGGAAGAGAGGGCAATAACTAGTATAGTCAAATTTTATAGTTGCTATGTCAAGACATCTCAATTTGTTCCAAAGAGTTATCGAGCCTACTATGATTTCATACTGGTAGGCTATAGCCATGAATTACCTAGGTTTCTACTTTACTCTGTTTTTATAGTGTTGCCGTTGTCTTACAGCCTTGCTCACCATTCCTAACAAATTAAGGAATGATATTAAGGTTTTATATTCCCAATGTGTTATGATGTAATTATATCCAGGGATTATATTTATTTCAACAGGGGTTTCTTATGGACAAAGCAATAGTGACATTGAAGCCCTACATCAGGCTTATCATCATATAGCTCATTCTTTGGGAAATGGAGATGAACAAAGAATTGAGAGTAACACAATGGAAAATACCAAGAGCCCAATGAAAGATCATCCTCAAGAAAATGAAGAGTCTTCAAAAAACTTCTCTACTACTGAATCTGGTAAAAGATGACAGCTAGCTAACTAGCTAGCTAGATTAATAGATAAAATTTTCAACTTCTTTAGACTCTCTAAACATTTTCCAGTATAGTTTCATTTAAGTACAATTTGCTGTAGTGGTTGTTTCTCAGTCTCAGAACTTGAAGGGTACAGCCGGGCGTGGTGGCGCACGCTTGTAATCCCAGTACTTTCAGAGGCGGAGACTGGAGGATCTGGGTTCACGGCCAGCCTCAGCGCTCTCTCTCGCTTGCGCTCTCGCTCTCTCTCTCTCTCTCTCTCTCTCTTTTCTCTCTCTCTCTCTCCCTGTCTCTTTCTCTCTACTTAGGCCCTCCACAACTTCGTGAGACCCGGTTTCAAAATAAAGTATAAAAAATAGGGCGGGGGGTGTAGCGTAGAGGTAGAATGCCCCTGGGTTCAATCCCCGGTACAGCAAAAAAAAAAAAGAACTTGAAGGGTTTGTTCAAATGAAATCCAGGAATCATTGGTTTAACTAAAATATTAGAGCCTAACATAACATAAATTTCAGTTTCTCTTCTGGTATGCCTTGAGCAAATAATAAAAAAATCAATTAAGTTGACATTCTTTACTCTTTGAATGTCATATATTAAGGTTTTTTTTTTATTAGAGATCAACCAAACACATACTTATTTAGCAAATGTAGGTACAGGTATAAATATATATTTGATATTAACATTTGAGATATGTTTTGCTATATATATTTCACATATTTGATAAATTTCAGAGGAGACTTTCCTGGTACAAACAAGTTTATGATGGGAAGCTGGGTTTATTGCACATGCCATTTTGTTAACTATGTCTCTTAGAGAAAATGTAATTTTGGTGGTATTGAACATGTAAATTAAGCTTTGTATAACATTTTTATTTTTCCTTTAACTTTTTTTCCTCTTAGATCTACCCACAGTAGAGGAGCTGATGAAGCCTATCAGAATAGATTCCTTTGGGATCACTGGTCTTAATTTACAACCTATCAGGTATGATCTTTTTGAAATGTATTGTGTATGTTGATCTGTGAGTTGTTTGCTTATTTGTTTATTGTTTTGTCATTAGAAACTTTGACAGTCATTTTGTCCATGTAATCATTCCTAGTGAATGACTTAATAGCTAATATCAGCTTGTATGCATCTCTCTGTGAGTAACTACTCTCGTTTTATATTCTCACTCAATTCTTCAAAATTCTTCTATTGCTACAAAAAAAATATGCTACTCTTCATTAGTCCTAAGCTTTTCACTAAAAAATACAATCTCTTCAACTTTAAATAGCACAGGGGAAATTGATTCATAATGAGGGGAAAGGGAATTTTATTCTTCATATGAATCATAGATTTGCTTCTTTATAAACCCGTTAGTTTTGACTTAATCATAGAATAGCCATCATCTCACAGGGTGAGTTCTCTGGAAAAATGGGCTTCATGAAAAAACTCCAGCTCCAGTGCAGTTTAGTGGAAGTGTGTGCGACCCACTGTCATTCTTCTTCATGTAGGACATCACAGTAACCATGTCATAGATGACTTTGCATTTATATAGCACTTACAGTGTCACATCCCATCTCTTACATGGTCCTCATAACATGTAGGACAGATATCTTTTTCTTTATCATTCAAATGATGGCTCTGAATTAAATCAAATTTGGTAGTTGAAATTCTCATAAGAACTAGATGGTGATGATAATAGCTAACATTTCTCACAAGTTTACTGTGCACAGGTACTATGCAGAGTTCTTTACATACATTATTTCATTTAACCCTTCAATAACACCATGGGCATAGTCCATTATTATCCCCCCTTTTTTTTTGGTGGTACTGGGAATTGAACCCAGGGGCATTGTACCTCTGAGCTTCACTTCCAGCCCTATTTTTTATTCTTATTTTGAAATAGGGTCTCACTAAGTAGCTGATCCTCCTGTCTCAGCCTCCCAAGTACTGGGATTACAAGTGTGTGCCACCACACCCAGCTATTATGCCTATTTCCTAGATAAATTAGATTTAATTAAAATAATAAATTGTCCAAGTCCATATGACTGTAAGTAACCAGGGAATTTGCAACCACTTACATTGACAGATCTTTGATCTCCAGGAGATATTTTCATGATACACCTGTCATCCACTCATCTAGTCATTTGCTCATTTGTGTTTTCAGCAGGCACATTTTGAGCCCCTTGTACACATTCTCATCATGGAAATTCACTTACAGTGATTTTTGTGTGAGTGTGGTTCTGGGGATTGAACTCAGAGGCATTCTGCCTCCGAGCTATACCCCCAGCCCTATTTTATTTTGATTTTGAAACAGGGTCTTGCTAGGTTGCTTGAACCTGCAATCCTCCTGTCTCAGCCTCCCAAGTACTGGGATTACAAGTGTGCGCCACCACGCCCGGCAACTTGCAGTGATTTTTTTGGCCTTGTTTCCACATTTCTGCTAGTTGAGAGAAAATGATACAGTGAAGCTTAGACTAAAATCCATCCAATTGAATGCTGAGTCTAGTATTGTTCCACTGATCTTCAATGCTAGGTAGTATTTTTAACGGGGAGACTGCTTATTCGTCATTGCTATTTGAAGGTATATTAGTGCTACTAGAGAGATTTTCTTATATATCTTGTGTCTTTGTTGTTATAGGTAAAACCATTTTAATAATATAAATTCTAAAACATAGATTTTTACATTTGTGTTTAAAAGCTGGAAACAAGTATGAAGTACATAGCAAAAATGACAGAAATGTCAAGAATAGGACCTTTAGTACACTTCCCTAAGTAACCTTTAGTAAACTGTCAAATAAGTAATACTAGCTGCTATGATAGATAATCCTTGAAATAGCTAAATATAAAAAATTTATTTTCTTGCTCATATCACCATCCTGTGTGGGTCACTGGAATTGGGATAGGGCTCTGCCCCACACAGTCATTTAGTGACCCAGGATACTTCTGTCATCGATGTGCAGTTTTACGGCATCATCCATCCAGTTGATACGGAAAGAAAGAGAAGGGTTTCCATCACCATTGGTCACCATCAAAGTGGGTTTTTTTGGGAGGGTACGTTTGTCTTGGGGGATACATTTCTTTCTCAGTTCACTTCCTGCATGCGAGTAGTTTTAATGCTCCCAGTTGTTGGCTTTTTGCATTTTTGTTTTGTTGTGTTTTAAACAGGATTGTGGGTTTTCTGAAATTTAGTCGCCTTCTGCTCTGTTTGATTCAGTCAGGTCCATGTACCAGTAACCAAACCTTTACTAAACAAAGGTTTTAAGTCTGCTTTATGTCTTGGGTTCCTTGACCCTATTTTTTTGTTTTGTTTTGTCTCTGTCTCTGTCTCTCTCTGTGTCTCTCTCTCTCTGTCTCTCTCTCTCTCCCCCTCTCTCCCTCTTCCTCCCTCTCCCTCTCTCCCTCTCTCTCTCTCTCTCTCTCTCTCTCTCTCTCTCTCAATTTATTTGCAGATAACTAGATGTTTGGGGGAACAATAATCTTTAGTATGGAGTAGATACCCTCAGTGCCAAGGGACTGGGTCACTTTTTTCAGCTGTGAAGTTGCATAGAATCTTGTTTCTCATAGCACTTTTCCAGGCTGAGTCTTATTGTTTGGGTCTAGACACAGAGACTGAGCCCAATGGGCCCTGAGTTTCTAGACTCTTTTCCATTCCTTTTCAATTCTACTTTCAGACCAACCCATTCTATCCTGAACTCATCTGGTTTTATTTGGGGGGTGGTGATAATATATTGTTGAAAGCAGCCAATATTATCCAGCATTTATTAATACTATTCTCTCCACCCATTTCTCTTAGTCCTCCAGGTTCAGTGGGTCTGTGGTGTGCCTTGTAGACTGTGGTAGGTGACAGCTTAGCAAATGTTTTCCACTGTAGAACACAGTTCGCCATCTCTCCAGCCTCTGCTGTCAGTTTCCTGTGCCCACAACCTGACCACTAAGCCAGTATAGTGAGTTCTTGTCATTCTAGCACTCACGGTCCAAAGGCAAGAACTAGCAAATGGCCCATCCAGATGCAAGGTGGCAAGGAAATAGAGTTTAGTTGATACCCAGTAAGAACGCAGAGCAATTTGGTTTCACATCTAGCCAGGTTCTGCTGCTGTGAAGAAGGAAAGAGCTGTTGCATTTTTAAATGATTCCAACTACTATAGAAATGTCTAGCAGTTAGTAAAAAACCAGTGTACATACATAATATGAAAATGGTAGCCTTGTAAACTGTCCTTTAGTCTTATTTTATATGTTATAAAATTAAATGACATAATTGACCATGATTAAATAATTTGAGAATAGCAGTTCTCATATTTTGGGGGTCCCTGTAGTTTGCTGGTATTTTACCAAATTTAAGATATTCCTTTAAGGAATTTTTGCACTATAGGTAAGTTGGCATTTCAGATAATTAGATTTCTAATATCTAATTCTCTGAATTGTTTCATTTTGTGTAAATAGTTTAAACGACAGAAATGATTTTTCTTTAAAATCCTAGTTTTTTTGTTTTACTTTAAAATTTTTCCTATACTATAATTATATTTACATGTTTAGTATTTATACTGTCTTAGCATAAATTATAATTATTTTAGTTTCTTCCAGAAATATGTAAAATTATTTTTTTGCTTCAAATGCACGTTGACTTAAGAAATTATGGACAAAAGATATATTAGAAAAAGTTCACTTATAAATTTATATTTTACTTTTTTTACACAAAAGCAATCTCAGTCTTGTTTGGTTTGGCCTTTCTTTAGAGTAGGTCTCAGAGTCACTTGTATATTATACTGCATAATACCTTATTATGCTGCATTAAAATTAACTGAAATTAAAAGCAGTTAGGTAATACTAGGTGAGTATCCTGTGTTAACCAGAATTCTAAACAATGTATTTAATAACTTAATTTGAATAGTTACAACTTATATATAATGTGTATGTGTGTGTGTGTATAATTGATACTTAAGGAATCATATTACATGGAGTTTATTCTGTGTCCTGTTTTTTTATAGCTCTAAGAAAGTGACTGATAATAAAGAAACTGAATATGTTAACTCTTCACCCCTTACGATGAATGCAAATGTTATGTCTCAAGACTCAAGACATATGAACCAATTTTTTAACAAAAATGATGAGAATGTGATTTTACAAAAGACTGCAAATGAGAGTATGGAAAATAGCTGTCCAACAGTAACTGCTGTGGAAGAACATATTGATAAAATGTACCTTGATATTTTGAGGAAAAAAATATCTGTTAATCCTTTATTATTACCTCAGGATGACAAAATTAATAAAGTAAGTATTTGTAACCCAAATCGATTTACTGGATTGAAAAATGAAGTTATATAAAGCATATAAGTACTATAAATAAGTGTGTGCTGGCCAGGCATGGTGGCACACACCTGTAATCCCAGTGGCTTGGAGGGCCGAGGCAGAAGAATAAAAAATTTGAAACCAGTGTCCGTAACTTAGCAAGACTCTGTTTTAAAATAAAAAAGAGCTAGGGATGTAGCTCAGTCGTAGAGAGCCCACAGGTTTGATCCCAGTACCACACACAAATTAAAAAAAGAAAAAGTATATGCTACTAAAACTAGTAGGATTCATTACATACTAACCTTCACAGTTAATCCTGGATATTTGGGGGTGATACTTATTATCACACTTCCCAGCCCCAAAATTAAAAAATACCACTATAACATGAGCTTTCTTTTCAAAAAATTTAAAAATACCACTATAACATTAGCTTTCATTCTTTACACTTTTACTTCTTTTCCTTTTGTAAGTATATATAGTCCAGAATGTGAGTGGTTTAATAAAGTTAAGTTTATTAAATTATAATAAGTTTATAATTGTAATTCTCATTGTTTAGTCTTTCCAGTAGTTTGCACTATAGGTAAGTTGGCATTTTATAAACTATAGATGGAAGTTTAAAGAAGAAACTTCCATTTTACTGTTTCTTTTTTCTCTATTTTTTAAAAATCTTTTCTGTTCTATAGTTTCCATGGTCCCAATATTTTACTTGTATTTTATAATTTTAAATTATGTATTTACTCTATAAATTATCTCCAGTTCTTTGTGGAACAAGGCAAGCTGTTAATAAATTTTGTAAGCATCTTAAAAACTCCAGAGAAAAGAAAGATAAGATTTCAAGTATCATTTCAAAATATGTTCTTCCTTGCTCTGTTCTGTGTTCATTCTAGTAATCCTCTGTCTTGCTTTCTGGCAAGCTTATTTTGCTTTATTAACTTGCATTACTATTTTAATGCTAACTTTGAAGGTATGCTGAAATTCTGGTGAATTAGCTTTAACTATGGTAGTTTGTCTTTTTACAAACTGCATTATTTGGTAATCACTTTTCTTTTGCCATCTGTTAATTCTTTGTTAACAATAGTTGAAGTTCATTTAGATAAAGAGTTTGTATTTGTTGTATCCAGACTTTTAGATCTCAACTCAGTTCTGGAGAAGAAGCAGAAATTGGTAAACAGGTACCATACAAGAAGGCCAGAAGTGCACCTCCTTTGCTTAAAAGAAAACCCCACAGTGGATTATATGCATCAGTTAGGAGCTCAGGCTATGGCAAACCCAGTTCACCACTTAAGTTGTTTTCAACTGTTGAAAAGAAAACACCCAAGGACGTTGTGAAAAGCAAAAATTTGAGATCCATTCCCACCTCAAATCAAGCTAGGAAAAAAGGTAATAGTATACTCTTTTCAAAATAGAATTCTGTGTCAATAGTACATTATGTTACTTTCCTTGTTTTCATAGAAGATAATTAATCTTAAGGATCTATATTCCTTTTCTGGAAGATACAGTTTATAGCAAGTAACGGGTTGACTGAGGGTAGTGGCAGTGGAGGTGATGAAAAGTGGTTAGATAAGGTTAGATGTAGAAGATATTACCAAAATTCTGAAGAGTTATTTTGGGGATTGCTAAAGGTTTTGGCCCAACCCACTGGAAGGATGGAGTTACTGTCCCCTAGGATGGGGAAAGCTATGGCAGAGTAGATTTGGGGCAGGAAGGGAGACTAGGAGCTTCATTTTTGAGATGATTTTTTTGGGGGGAGTACTAGGGATTGAATTCGGGAACAATCTACCTCTGAGCTATACCCCATCCTTCATATTTCATTTTATTTTTGAAATAGGGTCTTGCTAAGTTGCTAAGGGTCGCATGAAGTTGCTGAAGCTGGCCTCAAACCTATAATCCTCTTATCTCAGCCTCCCCAGGTGCACCACCATACCCGGCTGAGATGATAATTTTTTTTTTTTTTGCAGTACTGGGGATTGAACCCAGGGGCATTCTACCTCCGAGCTACACCCCCAGCCCTATTTTTTATTCTTTATTTTGAAACAGGGTCTCACTAATTTGCAGAGGGCCTCACTAAGTAGCTGAGGCTGGCCACGAACCCGTATCCTCTGGTCTCAGCCTCCCAAGTACTGGGATTACAAACATGCACCACCACGCCTGGCTTCAGATGATAAATTTTGAGATTTCTGTTTGATGTGCAAGTGGAGATGACAAGGAGACAGTTAGATATAAAAGTCTGGATTTCAAGAGGGAGGTATAGACTATAGATGTCATTTGGGAGTTGTTGAAATAGAGATTTTTTTCAAGTTAAGAAACTCCCTGAGAGTGAAGATAACTAGAGGGGGAAAAGCAAACAAAGGCTGGAGGCCCAGGCATGCTAATCTTACCAGGTTAGCAAAAGAGGAAGAACCTGCAAAGGAGGCAGAGTAAGGCTGGAGGAAACCTGAGAACCAAGTGAAGAAAGTGTGTGGAGAGGATCTGCTCAGTCATCTGCTGCTGACCGGTGACTAAAGGGAGGGCCGAGAATGGATCTTTGGTTTAGCAAGCAGGAGGTCATCAATAAAGAAGAGCAGTTTCCATGGAGAGGTGGCTATGAAAGCAAATTGAATGGGGCAGGAGGGAATAGGAAGAGTGCTTTGAAGTAATAGAGTACTTGGAGGACAGTTGTAAAAAGCAGCCAAAAAATGGGGCAGTAGCTGACTTGGGATGTGGGGTCAGAAGAGGCTTTTTGTTTTGCTTTGCTTTGCTTTGCTTTGTTTTAATGGGGAAAATTGTAGTGTGTTTGTACGCTGTTAAGAAAGATTCAGAATTATGAAGTAGTAGAGGGAATAATTGCCAGAGCAATATCCTTGAGTAGAAGAGCTATAGGGTGCACAGTGAAAGGATTGTCATTAGATAGGAACATGGATAGCTCCTGCCTTCTAGAAACTGGAGACAGACAGGAAGGGAGAATATATGCTGGTAGGTGGATACATGTGGAAAGAACATGGCTGCTTTCTTCCAGTTGCTTCTGTTTTCTCTGAGAAATAGAAAGCAATGTCATTCAGTGGAATGAGGATGGGGAAGAGGACTTGAAGGTTATGGGTGAGAAGAGAAGATGTAACGTAGCTGTCTGAGAAGTTCCTAAGACTGAAATTAGGAAGTGGTTGCATTAATGGTAATGGAAAGACCTGGACTCTGCTGATGGGAATGAGCAGCTAAGGTGGAGAGAACTCTAACCTTGTGGCCACCCCCGCTTACACAGAGTTGGAGGGGTCAGCTATGTTTAACTGAACACATTGCTACCCAGTACTCAAGTAGGTCTCTGTTACAGGGAGAAAGAAGAGATTGGCAGCTAGCAACCCCTGCCATGTGTATGTTTTCCTCTTTATTGTACATTAACTTTCTTTGACTCTAACTCCTGTGTCTTTATTTTTAGACTACTAATTTTATTCTTAGGAAAGGAAAACTTGCTCCTTATTTAAAACTCAAAAGTACAGGAAAGTAAGAAGGGAGCAACAATTTAGTAAGAAAAAACTGGTGTCACCCTAGATGAACATACTCCATGTTTCTCATTATGTATGTTGTAAACAGAAGAAAGCGTGAATGTGAATGGAAGGAAAGAGAGTGGTAGATGTGAGTAAATGGACAAAAGAATGAGACCACACTTTCTGAGTCTTTCTAAACAATATATATTAGACTTAGGTTTACTTAAATCTATAAGACAAAGAAACTTCATCCTAAAAAATTGTGCATCCCAAATGATCCCTTTAAGGAAAGAGATTGTGAAAAACACTCAAATGTTGTCAAAGCCATACTATTGCTTCCTAACAGAAGTTTTCAATTTTATATATTACCAATCACATGGAAGCAAAAGTTTCCTACCTGGGGCTTCTAGGAAAGTGATTACTTTCCTGATTAAGAGGCTGACAATTGCGTTCCCATCTACCTTTCACCATGTCTCAAGGAAGGGGCTTGGAGGATGAATATTCATTTTGTAGAATGAAGACAGAGGTCACATGCTATGGATTTTGCCCCAGGAAAAAAGGACCTGGTTCCTTGCACATCTGTACCAGGTCTGAACTGCCTATCTCTGGACTGTTACATGAAAATATAACACAGGGTTGGTTAAACCCCAGGAACTGGGCTCCTTTGTCATCTAAACTGATGTTGATCCTAAATGCGCTCTGTAACTCTTACACTCTAACCTCTGTCCCAGAATCTGCTTCCCAGAGAATCCAAACTGTCACAAGTAATTCCAAAGGAATTACAGTTCTACATGAAAGTAAAACTGCTGCTAGCAGTTCTTTTTTTTTTTTTTTTGCAGTACCGGGGATTGAACCCAGGGGCATTCTTACCTCTGAGCTACACCCCCAGCCCTATTTTTTATCCTTTATTTTGAAACCGGGTCTCACAAAGTTGCGGAGGACCTCAATAAGTAGCTGAAGCTAGCCGCGAACCCGGATCCTCCGGTCTCCGCCTCCCAAGTACCAGGATTACAAGTGTGCGCCACCAAGCCCAGCTCAGCAGTTCTTAAAAAAATTTAAAAAATCTAAAAAATCATACTTAATATACTAATGAGAAATAGTTCAATATAAAAGATAGTCGTGGTCTACCATTACACTTTAATATAAATTTTAGTAATGTGTTTTATTTTTATTCTGGTAGTCACAGATGCGAAAAAAATTGAAATGACACCACACTTTATGAGTCTTTCTAAACAATATATATTAGATTTAGGTTTACTTAAATCTATAAGAAGACAAAGAAACTTCATCCTAAAAAATTGTGCATCCCAAATGATCCCTTTAAGGAAAGAGATTATGAAAACCACTCAAATGTTGTCAAAGCCATACTATTGCTTCCTAACAGAAGTTTTCAATTTTATATATTACCAATCAATTCCTTATATGAAATATAAAGTAGTATATCCCCACTTGCATGCCTCCTAGCTGGTGTTACTGGCTTTATTTTTACTTATTCAAGTTAAATATTTATTATATTCTCTTCCAGAACCATAAGGCCCCTCAGCTTTTGGGTTTAGATCTTGGTTCTGATTATTAAAGGGATTGAATGTTTCATGACAGTTTCTAAGCCATGGTTTCTCCATTCTGGAATTATTTTGATCGGTTTCCTTTCTGACTGAATTTTCTTAATGCATTTTTTTTTCAAGAGGGGCTCATGGGTACTAAATTCTGCAATGTTTTCATGTTTGAATTTCATATTCAAGAAAATTTTCTTTCATGTGTAAAAGAAGATACTGCCCATGTACCGTTATTGAAAATAATTACTTAGGGTACTATAGTCCACTGTGAGAGAAATCAAAATTAAGAAAGAAAGGGATGAGACAGGAGGATCACAGGTTCGAGACCAGTTTCCACAACTTTGTGAGACTCTGTTTCAAAATAAAAAATAAAATTGGGCTGGAGGTCTAGCTCAGAGGTATAGTTGCCTGGTCCTAAGGAGGATCACGATATACTAGCAAAATACACCCCATTCCTTGGTCATAGTAATGAGCCTCCAGTGCTTTGGAAGGATTTTAAATGCCTGCTTCTGCAGTGACTCAAACAGTTTCTTTTTGAATTCTTTAAAGTTTTCTCCAGAAAACCTACATGAAACAGTCATATGATCAAGATTCCATAAGGGAAACCTTTGCATGCCTGTAAAAAAATATCAAAATGAAATCTCTCAGTAAGGGACTGTTGATGATTTGTCTCTTCTTTTGTTTTTCTATATTTTCCAAATATTTAATAATCATGTTTAACATTTTTAATGAGAATGTAAACCCTACATTTAAAAAAATTAACATCTTAAAGAAATTATCATAAAAATGTAAATCTTGAAGTTCTTCATTTATCTCTAAGGCAATCAGATAATGTTTATTGTGTGTTCAGGACCAGTAATGTTTGAATATGGGCTCTAAGATCCATTCAAAGTATTCCCCCTAAACATTGTTAATTATTAACTTAATACTATATTGGCCTTAAAATTATTTCTACCCTTTGAGTTTTATAAGTTACCTTAGAAGCAGAAAGCTGGATCAGAATATACATTAGTTACATTTTTCTTATTTAATATAGGTTACTCTGGTTTTATAGCAGTACTGTTGGTCTTATAAAATCAAATTTAGGTTAGCTATTATAAAGTCTTCCATTCAATTTATATTCCATTCATACTGTAATATCTTGTTATATATTGTTTATAAAGTGTGCTTTGAAGGCACACTTAATCTGACCTAAAATGCTTCATGAAGCTATTAGCTATTCTTTGCTCTTTGATTCATTTAGAAATTCTTACTTATTACATATTTAAAAGTAATAAAGCTAGCCAGGTGTGGTGGTACATACTTATAATCTCAGTACTTGGGAGGCTGAGACAGTAGGATAGTAGGTTCGCAGCCAGCCTCAGCAACTTAGTGAGATCCTGTTCCAAAATTTAAAAAAGAATAAAATAGGGCTGAGGGTATAGCTCAAAGGTAGAATGCCCCAGGGTTCCATCCCCAGTACCACACACACACACAAAAAAACTAATAAAGCTTTAAGTTATTCCAGTTCACTGTCTCACATTTATTTAGCTCTGTTTGTCATGTGACGTGTTATGGGTCAATTAGCCATTTGTGTCAAATTGAGTAGAATGTTGATTATGGGTGGCAGTTCTTGTGAGCAGCTGTCAGAAACAGCTGTGTTGTAGTATTATATTTCAATCTATTTTGAGATCCTCATTTTATCTTAGTGTTGCCACTGTTTTCATATTTATTGTTACATAATTGCTGAATGCACAATTTTACACTTGGGGTGCTTCATCCATTATTTGCAATATTTAGAAATCTTATCTGGAACAAAACTCATCAAGGCTGCAGCTTTGAATAAACCATCTCCAAGAAGTGAAATTAGCCTGGCTACTCCTAAGAAGTCTGAAGACCATACAGCAACTGATTCTTGTGTTCAATTTCAGACTGTAGGTATTAAATTTCACATTAATATTTATAATTTTTATGTTCTAAAATCAATTAAAACTAAGTTGTAAATAATACAATATATGATCAATGCATTATGTATGCATGTTTGGAACTATTACAGTGAATCCCATTATTAAGGACAATTAAAGTGTGTTAATAAAATGTTATAAAAGTAAATAACAAAATATGATTAACATGAAGTTTCTTTTCCTTCAGGAGTGATATTCTAATCACTCTTGTTGATTTTCTTTCTAGTAAAACATTATTAACCATGTCATTTTTTAATTTGTGCCTTGTTTTTTCCTAACCACCTGTGTTAAAATTTTATATGTAAAACCAAAATAATGAAGTAATGCTTTCCCTTAAAAGGATTCTTCAGGATACTGTGGTGGGAACAAGGAGAAAGAATTAGTTATGTTTAAGAGAGTTCAGGAAGCAGAGGAAAAATGGAGGGGTGCACAAGCCATAATTGAGCAAATTAAAGTCACATTCTCAGAAAAGGAGAAAGAGCTGGAAAATAAGTTGGAAGAACTAAAGAGACAACAAGAGAAAGAACTCTTCAAGTTGAATCAAGAAAATTATATTCTTCAAGCCAAGGTACTAAACACATTGATTTTTTTCTTTTACTTAAAAAAAAGTGTGCTCCCTGCTAAAGGCATTGCCATCCTTGATTCCTGGAGGTATTTACTTTGCTCTATTTGCTTTATGAGGTATGGACATGGTTTCATAGAGTTCCTCCTTACAGCAGAGTAAATTGAACCCCCTCAGGAAGAAATCTAAATTAAAATTGACTTTTCTTCCTTTTTAAAACAAATCAGTTAGTTCATTGTAACCTTGAGAAATCTGTTTCAGCAAGAACTTTTTTAGAAGGTCTAGACTCAGAGAATGTCACTGAGCCATTTCTGAATTCCTTTACTCAACAGAACCATCAGCACAAAACCTCCCTGTGCTGATTCAATTGTAGTACATCACTTTCCAGTGTGCCAATATCATAAGATGGTTTGTGTCTAAACACCTGGAGTTTTCCATTGTTCTTCCTCAATTTTCACTGCACTATTTTCCCTCCCCAAGTAAAACAATTTTTGCATTTTCTCAAAGTTAAATAGCTTTGAAGAAACAAACAGAAAACAAAGATGGTTACATTTTGGAGAAACAACTGATCCTGTCACTAGAGAAAAACTGAAGCAAATCCAAAAAGAAATACAAGAACAGGAGACACTTCTTCAAGGATATCAACAGGTGTGGCAATTCTTCAGCACATAGCAATTTTGCTTTCGATCCTTTCATTGTGAGCATATGGTATAGTAAGATATTTCTGCAGTCATTTCATAGGTAAATGAGGAAGGTAATTTGACTAGTGTGCACGTTTCTCATTGGCAAAATTAAAGTGGCTAAGAGTGTGGGTGCTGGAGTCAAAGAGCATGGTTTTGGATCTTAGTTCTGCCACCCGCTGTGTTGCTGTGAATAATCACTTCACTTCTCTAAGCCAGTTTCTTTATTGGTGAAATAAGGATAATAATAATAGTACCTCCCTCATAAAGTAATAGTGAAATTCAAATAAGATAGTACAAACTAGCCCCTTAGCGAGTACACTCTTAGCCTGGCACATAGAAACCAATGAATGAATGTTACCGTTATTAGTTTAAATAGCTGTGTTCTTTAGAAACTATACTATTTTTCTTTAGTTTTCTGTAATGCTTTGTAGTAGATAATATTGGCTAATTTTGCTGAAGTATTCAGAAATGTTAATTTGAAATCAAGTGCTGGGTGTAAACAGTTTTTTAATTTAATGTGAGAAGATCTCTTTACAGAGGCACATGTTTACAGTGTAGGCTGGAATCTTGGTGATGCTGACCTGACAGGTTTAGTGATCTCCAGCATAAGACTTTATCTTTGTTCCCTGCTTCCTACCCCCTTTTTTCTTATTCCTCTCCCCTTCTCCTCTCTCATTACTTTCTTCTCCATTTGACTATAGTCTGAGCGTTGAGCCATGCACCCATGGACTTTCAGAGAAAGCATTGCTGCAGCGATGATTACATCATTTACTCTGGATAAAATAGCCAGATTGTGCAAAGCATACTGCCCTTAAATTAGTAAAGCCATTCTAATTTTCTATCTGCTGTCTGATCTTGCCATATAGAGCAGGAATTTTTAGGATTCCTCCAACCCATAAGTATGTCACTCATCTCTCCTGTGAAGATAATACAAAATTTGCGTATCTGGGTATTTCGGGAGGATTGTTAATTCTGTATGTGTATGAGTGCCATCTATCAAGCATTATTCCAGGACACAATGAGATAGTCCATAAGTTTTATTGGATCCTCAAAAGCTGTTGGTTTTCATCAGATTCTTAATTTGAAAGAGGTTAAGCCAGAGCATCTAAATGCCAATTGGTACGTTTTCTTGTTCCTCTGATCTCAGCTGGTCCCAGTCACTCTCAGGCTCCAAGGTTAACTGGTTCTGTATGCTCTCTGCCTTGTCCTGACAACTTTCAGAAACACTTGGTCTTTAATTCTGCACTTACAGTTTCAGATACAAGCATGAACACCCATTATGGCTATATCAGATGGCCACACCACTGGAAGCCAGGCTCCAGAATCTCCCTCCAGTAGTGAATTTTCCCCCCTCTTTCAGAAGGGGGGGAAACAGAAGAACATCCATAGTGTCCCACTGGGCCTTCTCATCCCTGGTCAACACGGTTGGGATATGGTGATTTCTTCAACCATTCTCTCTCTTCCCTGAAATGCAGTGAATTATTCTGACATTGGGCTTGTCAGTTTTAGGAAGTTTTGCAACTATTTTTCCAGCATTTAATGAATTTTAAGCATTTCAGAAATAATTGTTTTTAGATACAAAGTTTTCTCCTAAAATAATATAAAGTTTGAAAAAGATTTTGCCTACTCAAAAACTGGAGAAATTTAAAAGACCTTAAAAATATTTAAAAGATTTATCTATTACAAGTAGATCATATTACATAAGTACTGGTGTCTTATATTAAAATAAAGTTTTTTATTTTTAAAAAGGAAAATGAGCGATTATATAATCAAGTGAAAGATCTCCAAGAACAAAACAAGAAAAATGAAGAGCGAATGTTTAAGGAAAATCAGAGCTTATTCAGTGAGTTAGCTTCCTTAAAGTAAGTCCTTTTGAAATTCTTCAGTCAAATCTACTTAGACTATTTCTAAGCATTTCATTGTTATGTTAATAATGTTTATTTTTACTTACAAATAGTATTTACTTATTTTACATTTATTTTCATTTTTACACTGATGTGTTTAGTAACTTTTAAGTATTGAATATTCAGAGGATTTTCTTTTGAAACTGAATCACTAGTATATACTTTAGTACTTTAGTATTTCGGCATATTCATATTTGAGTTTGACATTAGTTTCAGGAAAATGAATATAGAGTATTCCTCTTGATCAGTCATTAAACTCGAGATGTTTAACTATTTTCTAAAGAGCCATGTGATTAATAACACTCAAGATAATTTTTTTTAAAAAACCCTACACTATTACTTCAGCCTTAGGTCAGGTTCTGTGGAAGCAGAGGCTGTGATGAGGATCGTTGTGAAGGTGATATGCTGTAGGACGACTCTCAAGAAAAGAGAAGCAAGCGGGAGTGGGGGGAAGTGATTATGAATGTAGTCTCAGTTGGAGCCTGGCTTCCTTCTTCCCTCACCAGGACGCTCTGGACAACAGTGCACCACAGAGTTGGTCCCCACTTGAGGCCAGGGGGCATCCTCAGTCACGGGCTGGGGTATACCCTGGGGAGGGCGTGGGGGATATCCTCCAGGCTACGCACTGCTGTTTGGCCGAGGGCATTTCTCCAGAGGGAGACACCTGTGTGAGTTGGTATCAGCCAGTACTCGCCACAGAGGGTAATGGAGCACCAGACCTGCTCACTCATACTTCACAGTATAAGGTCTTTGAGATGTTACCACTACCAGCTTTAACATATTAAGTAAAAAAGCTGAATCCACAAACATGGACAGCCTAAGGAGCTATCTTTCAGGAAATGACTCCTGTTTGTGCATTATTATACACAAACACCTAATCACTCAGATAGGACTGTTACTAGTTCTTTGACCTTGAATGCCATGAATGTTACCATATTTATTCATGGGCATCTCCCTTCTTTTTTTTTTTTTGTGAGATAACCTAGGGCATGGCTGCCATTAGCTTATTCTGGTCTTTCTCATGAAGTAAAAAAAGGCACTTCCTCTGGCAGACAGAGCTAGCAGCTATGAGAGTTGGCAAGCAGAGGACACCTTTACGTAAATTTACCTTTGTGCAAATTGTTTTTAATTGCCCCTTTCTTCTGGGAGGTATAACCCAAAGCTGAGTATGATGGTCTGTACAATTCTGATGTATGAAAGGACTTACGTCTGCTTTCATTCCAGATGCTTCCATAATGCATCTAAAAATATGATATCTTGTATTACCTGGCTTCTAAAAAGAACTATTCCAAGATCACAAACTGAAGCTCTAAATGAACATTCACAATGAAATAATGGTTTCTTTAGTACCTCAGGGCTAGATGATCTTACATAGAATCCTAAACTCTTTGTATAATGTCTCTAGAAAAACGGAAGAAATTGAGTCCAATAGTAGTGCTTGGTTTTGTTAGTCTCCATGTAAAATTGACAATTTGTGTTTCTCAGAAAGGGGCCTAGAACAGTGGGACAAGGAGTACTTTAAACCCACAGAAAAAATAACAGCCAGCACATTTTTTTTTCCACAGCATTGATAGTTTTTTTTTTTCTGTGAGAATTCAGAGGAAATATTTTTATATTACAAATAAACCATTAATCTTAAGCTGGGTGTGGTGGTGCACGCTTGTAATCCCAGTACTTGGGAGGCTGAGACTGGAGAATCCAGGTTCGTGGCCAGCCTCAGCTACTTAGTGAGGCCCTCTGCAACTTCGTGAGAACCTGTTTCAAATTAAAGAATAAAAAATAGGACTGTGGGTGTAACTCGGAGGTAGAATGCCCCTGGGTTCAATCCCCAGTACCGCAAAAGAAAAAAAAAACATTAATCTTAGGATTTCAATTCTCTTAAATTAAATATAAGAATTTACCTTAAAGTATACTTCTCTTTTAGTATGCTAGTATTTTAGTCTTTAGATTAAATAAAATTTTTATCTTCACTGATTCATATAGTTCCATTGTTCATTAGTTTTTACTTTTTAGAATATTGTATTTTACATTAAAAGGAATAAAAAAGAATCTTTTTATTTTCAAAATAAATCAGAGAACAGATGCACAAAAGTCGTTTCCTGTCTCAAGTAGTTGAAGAATCAGAACCCACCAGAAACCAGAGTTTTACAGATCTGTTAGCAGAACTACGAGTGGCACAGGTGCGTTGCATAAGGATTTTAACTATTAGTGACAGTAAAGATTATATAAAAAAAATCCCCATATGTGTAAAAAGTGTGTATTTATAATACATATATGAATAAGATCTGTTTTCAAATTTTATACCATTTAAAAATTAAGGGGCTGAGGGTGTGGCACAGTGGTAGAGCATTTGTCTACCATGCACGAAGCCTGGGTATAATCCCTAGCACCACAAAAAAATAAAAATTAAGAAATATTTAAGTGCTGGGCATGGTGGCACACACCTGTAATCCCAGTACTTGGGAAGCAGAAACTGGAGGATTGCAGGTTCAAGGCCAGCCTATACAACATAGTGAGACTGTCAGTAACCTAGTGAAACCCTGTTTCAAAAACAAAAAATAAAAAAGGCTGGGGGTATAGGTCAGATGTAGAATGCCCCTGGGTCTATTCCCCAATATCACACATACACAAAAAAAGAAATACTTAACATGAGCATTTTGTATGCTTGTGACCTTAATTTAGAGTAAACAGTGTAATACTGGTTTAGGTAACTTTCTCTTTAGAATCGAACCTTTCATCAAGTACTTGTTACATGGAGCCATATCACAGGCATAACTTTTTTAGGACATGTATACTTTATTTTAAATAAATTCCTCATTAGAAAGCATATGGTAGCCGGGCGTGGTGGCGCACTCTTGTAATCCCAGTACTTTGGGAGGCGGAGACCGGAGGATCCGGATTCGCGGCCAGCCTCAGCTCTCTGGCTCTCTCTCCCTGTCTGTCTCTCTCTCTCTCCTTAGTGAGGCCCTCCGCAACTTCGTGAGACCCGGTTTCAAAATAAAGTATAAAAAATAGGGCCAGGGGTGTAGCGCAGAGATAGAATGCCCCTGTGTTCAATCCCCGGTACCGCAAAAAAAAAAAAATTAATACCATAAAGTAAACAGATAGCAAGAAACCCCAGCCATAGTCTCTATAGAGGTTTAGCCCTATAATGAGAAGAGGCGTGTACACAAGTCAGTGTTATATGAAACAAAAAGTAATACATGCTACACTAAAGGTACAGCAGGGGTACAGAAGAGGAATTATCAGAAATAGCTTAGCTGAATTTGAGTTAAGTTTTGAAGGATGTGTGTGATTTTTGTCAAGCAGAGGAATGGGCATGACACTTCAAATACTGAGAATAGTGTGAATGTAGGGCATATTGAGAATTCATTCTGCTGTTATTTTTAGGTCCTAAGCATTTTTTGTGCACATATGACACAAGAGTTAGCACAATAAAATTATGCTTTTAGGTAAATAGATAATATGTCAGGTGGTGATCAGTGCTGTGAAAAGAAAATAAAACACTATACCTGGGAGATAAGGCTTGCTGTTTCAGAGAGGATGGTCAGGGAAAGCCTTCCTGGGACCTCATTCGAGCAGGAATTCTGATAAGGTGAAGGAGCGAGCTACCTGGCTATTTGAGGACAGTGGAGCAGGCAGAAGACCCTTGAGTTAGGAGTGTGCTGGCGGTGTTCATAGAGTAAGGTCTCCGGGGGTAGACTGGGATAGGAGAGAGATTTATAGTAGTTGTGGTGAGTCATGGTCAGGGCTGGATTATGTGATACTGGTAAGGACTTTAGGTTAACCCTGAGAAGAGCCAACCAGAGAGTTTCAGACAGGAGTGATATTAACTGACTCTTAGCAACAACTCCTCTGGCTGCTGTGAGGAAAATAGACTAATGGCAGAGGGTGGAAGAAGCAGGCTAGTTAGGAGGTTATTGCAGCAATCCAGGCAAAAGAATTAGTGAGCATTAATATGGTTAGCAAACAGAAGAAGAACTATAGATTGTGGGATCTTTAATGCTGTACTGAGTTGATTTGAACCAATTCTAAAAGGCTTTGGGGAGCTACTCATGATTTGGGTATGGGGCAGGTGGTAGGAATAAAATCACAGCAAAAATTTAGGAAAATATTTCATAGCACTATTTTCAATGGAATGAGTGAAGGAGAGACTATTTTGTTTGAAAGTAACTTGCTTTTTTATTTCTTTGAATATCAAGAAAGAAAAAAACACTTTATTGGAAGATATCAAAAGATTGAAGCAAGACAAACAAGCTCTTGAAGTAGACTTGGAAAAAATGAAGAGAGAGAGGGACCAAGCCAAAGATCAGATTGCATATGCCACTGGTATAACCCTAAAACAGTTTACATTTATACTCATAACTGTTCTAATCTTGAATTTAAGTATTAGAAATTAAATGGTATAATCAAAATGCTATTCCCTGAAGTATACGGTAATCTTAGAAGCATTTTTAATTAGTTATTAAAAGATGTGCACATTTGATTGGTTTTAAGAGGAATGATTGCAAGATCAAAGAAAAACAAGTATTATTTTGAATTCATTCCATTTTATGTTTAGTTGTTTACATGTTTGTCATGCCAGCTAGACTCAACTTCCTGAGGGTCTGTCTTTTTGTCCCTGGGTCTGAAACATCATATACTCTTAAGTATTTGCCAAATGAATACATAATACTGCACCGTGTTTTATAGACAGTGCCATGGTCTCTACCAGGAGTAAATTAAGAATGCAAAGAATTTTAATATACAAAAACAATTACAAATGAATATGAGAGGAGATGGGTGCTAAATAAGAGTTTCAAGCAAGTGTGGCATTTGATCTGGGCCTTGATGGATAGTAAGATGGGAAGTGAGAGAATGGAGGGAGGCAGCTCAAGTGTGTCCATGGGCCCCCTCTTGAGTGCACCTGTGATTGGCGCTTAGGATGGCAGAACACAGGACTAGAAAGACCAGAGGAGCCCTTGTTTAGCAAAGTAAGGATCTTGTAACAGTGTCATCATCTTCATTGTAAAATATGCACAAAGAAATCTATTCTTACCTGTTTGTAAGAAAATGACATTTGTTTTCCTCATTTGTAAAGTCGAATTATAAGGTTTTTTTAAACTATTTTTAAAAGGTTTTAAAACCTTTTTCATATAGCTTTGTTGTAGTATGTAAAATAATACATGGTAAGCACTCATGAATGTTTGCCAGTGTTCTTTTTTAATACAATTGTTGGCATTCTTTGTTTTTATTATCTCTTGAATGCAACCTTTATTTTTCCATGGAAATAACTTCACCTTTATCACGAAAATTGATTTTTCAAAAATTTCTAAATAGCCAACTTTGCTGTGAGGTTGAGGACTTGGATTTGAACATAACATCTTGTCTCCTATTACTAATAGAATAAACTAGATGTTATGTCAAATACATCAGTTATTTTATGCCTCTTATTTCCTTATAATTCTTTCATTACATAGTCATTGGTTTTCATTCAAAATCTTGTAATTTCATTTATTTCCAAATTTTGAAAAAGTACAAATCAAGGTATTGAGTTACTTTTTCTTATCTTATAGGGGAAAAATTATATGAAATAAAAATTTTAGAAGAAACACATAAACAAGAAATCAGTCGTCTACAAAAAAGGTTACAGTGGTATGCTGAAAATCAGGAACTTCTGGATAAAGATGCAGCTCGGCTTAAAGAAGCAAATGAGGAAATTGAGAAGCTGAAACTTGAGGTAATAGATCATTTTGGAATGTATCTTTATAGATGAACTCTGTTGTCCTCATGATCAGTTCTACATAATCTTGTGTCATTATGCTAGTAATCTGAAGTCTGTCCCTTTAAGTAGCTGTTTTGGGTTTAGATATATAGTCTGTTTTTGATTAGACTGAGAAGGAATGCGAGTATCTCATCACAGCCTGTCAGGTGCCCGTGTGGTCTGAACTCCACCTTTCTCTTCAGCCTCCTCTGGTATCACGCTTGCCCAAGGCTCTGTCCTCAGCCACACCAGGGCTCTTCTGATTCTTGATCCACTTGCTGCCTTGGCCTGGAGGACTCTGCCCTTGATTCTTCCCCAGCCTTTCCTTGTTCAAGTCTCTGATCAAATTTCTATTCCCCAGAAAGACCTTTCCTGACTCCCTCATGTAAAGTAGCTGCCAGTGGCTCTTTGTTCCTGTTCTTTCACTCTGTTCTGTTTTCTTCATAGCACTTGTCACTCTAAAGTAATTTTATTTACTAATTGATTTACTTCACTTATTAGCTTATCAAGCATCTCCCTCCCTTAAAGCATGCACACCATGAGAGCAGAGACTAGTTTATCTTGCGTGCCTGGAACTGGGGAGGAACTCTCAGTGTGTGCTGAGGAATTAATCAGTGAACAGACTAACATTATGCTTACCCCTGGTGCTTTCCTGTATGTTTTTAAATATGCTTTTTAACATGTTCTTTCTTTATTGACAGATTGAGAAACTGAAAGCTGAATCTGGGAGTCTACCTACTCAGCAAAAGTTACGTTCAAAAGATAGAGCAGTTGATGCAAAAAAAATTCAGGATCTAGAGCGACAAGTATGTGTTAAGGATAAATTTTTATTGGGTTTTTTTTTATGTACAGTGCATTTTTGTTTCAGAAATCCACACAAGATGTAGTTAACCTGGAAATTGTTGTTTTAAAGTAATATTAATTTTAAAATATCATTTTATAGCCGGGTATGGTGGCGCACGCTTGTAATCCCAGTACTTTGGGAGGCGGAGACCGGAGGATCCGGGTTCGCGGCCAGCCTCAGCTCTCTTGTTCTCTCACTGTCTCTCTCTCTCCTTAGTGAGGCCCTCCGCAACTTCGTGAGACCCAGTTTCAAAATAAAGTATAAAAAATAGGGCCGGGGGCATAGCGCGGAGGTAGAACGCCCCTGCGTTCAATCCCCGGTACCGCAAAAAAAAAAAAATATATCATTTTATATAATCTATAGCTTTAAAAGAATTTTTAGACTAATGTGCCTCAGTTATAAGATGATAGACCTATTCATGAAAGATCATTTTGGTCCCAGCTCTGTTAGATATCTGGGAAGAAGGAAGCGGAATTTGGCACTCTTTCTTCTCAGCCAGGCACAGTGGTGCACACCTGTGGTGTCAGCTACTCAGGAGGATAGGGCCAGGAGGATTGCTGAAACCCAGAAGCTTGGGGCAGGCTGGGAAACACAGCAACCATCTCTTAATATTTAAAAAAAATGAGTTCTATTACTGACCAGAAAAAGGTGAGAGAAAAGTATAGGAAGAAAGGTCCTTGAGTTGGGAACATGTTTAAAATGCTTGGGAAATTTTACAAAATACCCTGCAAATAGAACTTTTAGCCTCCCAAAGAGCTGACCATCATCTTGAGCTCTAGCTCACTGTATAGACTTAGAAATACTCCTTATTTCATGATCATTGTGGGTAGGAGACCTTCATTAAAATCATGCAGTGCAGCTTATTAGAATAAAGATGCAGTCAGCCGAGCATGGTGGCACACGCTTGTAATCCCAGTACTTTGGGAGGTGGAGACCGGAGGATCTGGGTTCACGGCCAGCCTCAGCTCTCTCTCTCTCTCTCTCCCTCTCCCTGTCTCTCTCTCTCTCTCTACTTAGTGAGGCCCTCCGCAACTTCGTGAGACCCGGTTTCAAAATAAAGTATAAAAAAATAGGGCCGGGGGTGTAGTGCGGAGGTAGAACACCCCTGGGTTCAATCCCCGGTACCGCAAAAAAAAAAAGAG
>PVJS01027743.1:0-26029 GCA_004027185.1 Glis glis
ATCCCCAGTACTGCAAAAAAAAAAAAAAAGAAGGGAAAACATAATGCCAGGTGTGGTGGTGCACACTTATAATCCCAGTACTTGGGAGGCCGAGACAGGAGGATCTCAGGTTCGAGATCAGCCTCAGCAACTTAGCGAGGCCCTCTGCAACTCAGTGAGACCCTGTTTCCAAATAAAAAATAAAGTAGGGCTGAGGGTATTTCTCAGAGGTAGAATGCCGCAGGGTTCCATCCCTAGTACCACAAAACAAAAAAAAAAAAGAAGGGAAAATATAATGTCTATTATCTAAAGGGTATAAATAGTACCACAAGAGAAGGCAGAAAATAACTTGTGGCTGAGGACGTCAGAGTGTGGGAAGGGGAGTGACAGAGGAGGTGTCATTGCGCAGGGACTTGGAGTTGGGGTACTATTTAAATAAAAGAAGACAGGAGAAAAACTACGCTAATGGCCAGGACCCAGTCAGAGGCATGGAGCTGGGAGATGGCAGAGCGTAAGTAAAGGTGGACAGAGCCTTTCATGAGGCCTGTAAGAGGTGGGGATGGAGATGGAGGGGAAGCTGGGGCCATGCCTTTGACACGGCACCTTCTCCGGCCCCTGCCCTGCCTCCGTGGAGCACCAGTGCCGCGCTCGCCCCTCATAAGCATCGTACCTCCTCTGCCCTCCGGTCTCCCCAAGGAACTTACTGCACCAAGTCTAAGCCTATGAAACCAAAGTGTTCACCTACTTTGTGCCTGCTCCCCACCCGGTGAATGCTGAAGAAAAGTACCTACTGTGCCATCCCACCTTAAATTCATGAGCATCAACTTTATTTTTTACATGTTTTAAGACACTTTTATTGGTCCCATAGATTTCCCTCTAGATCCCACCACACACTCCTCCTTCCCGATGATCATAGATTTTTTTATTATTATGATATTTTTGTGGTGCTGGGAATTGAACCCAGGGGCATTCTACCTCCAAGCTAACACCCCCAGCCCTATTTTATGTTTTTTATTTGGAAACAGGGTCTCACTAAGTTGCTAAGGGC
This sequence comes from Glis glis, assembly GCA_004027185.1. Classification (NCBI taxonomy): domain Eukaryota; kingdom Metazoa; phylum Chordata; class Mammalia; order Rodentia; family Gliridae; genus Glis; species Glis glis. Next base: position 1,028 of record PVJS01027743.1, read on the forward strand.
CTTGCTAAATTGCTGAGACAGGCTTCGAACCTGTAATACTCCTGTCTTAACCTTACTGGGTTAAGTGCTGGGATTAACCCAACTACAGGGATTATGGGTGTGTGCCACCACGCCCAGCGATCATCGATTTTAAATGTCAGTCAACATTGAGGATGGGCAACCCTATGTCTCCTCCATGGTATAGGGATACTCTTTGCATCACCAAAATTGCTATTTCGTGTGTGTGTGTGTGTGTGTGTGTGTTACTGGGGATTGAACCCAGAGTATTCTACCTCCAAACTATAGCCCCAGCCCCATTTTATTTTTGATTTTGAAACAGGGTCTCGCTCAGTTGCTGAGGCTGGCCCCGAACCTGCAATCCTCCTGTCTCAGCCTCCCAAGTACTGGGATTACAGGTGTGCATCACCACGTCCCACTCATCTAACTTTTATTCCCTGAAGCCAGTTCAAACAATTGTTTTTTCACTTACTAGCTGTGTGGATTTAATCGCAGCATGCCTCAGTTTCCTCATATGTAAACGTGGGAGCCTTTGTATGCCATTGTTCTGAAGTGAAGTAACATGTAAAACATTTTCATTCTGCTTGGAACATAGTAGGCGCTAGAGCAATATTTGCTGTGATTACTGTTCTTTCTCCTTAAAGTCTCTCTATCCCCTTCTTCTTTTCCTTCTCACTTAATTAAGGGCCTTATTTCATGCTTTATTTGGAAATAAAAGCAAGGGGGTGGGGGGAGGATTTGTAGAAGATGGAGGAGTAGGAACCACCAGAACTCTATCACATAGACAAGAATTGCACTTGAAGAACCTTCGCGATACAACCGTTTTGGATCTCTGGAGTTTTTCAATAGCTTGCAACTTTCAGGGGGAAGTCTTGGTAGCAAATTGCAGTTAATTTCAGTCAATCCCAGTTCTTAGCACAGTAGCAATTACCTGTCCCCTACTCCCAGTGCCAGGGTGGGCAAATGTGCACCTGGTCCTGAAGAAGTCTACACGGCACATGGCTTGCAGGAGCAACGTGGGCAAGCAGGTCCCTGTCCTTTAAATACTGGGGATCTTTGCACTGGTCATTGATTGGTCCTCTGATTACAAAGATACAAAAGGTGAGTGGTCATTTTTTTACACTTCTTCCCTTGGTCAAAAGTCCTTCCCACTCTGGCTGAAGAGACATTCCAAAGGATTTAAAGAGCTGGCACGTGTTAAAGAGCTGGCACGTGCGCGCGCGCGCGCGCACACACACACACACACACACGCGCGCGCGCGCGCGCGCCTTAATTTTTCTGTTTTTCCTCTCTTCTCTCTTGGTAACCAGATATTAAAGACTAGGGCATTCAAAACAACTACAAACTTGGGGGGAAATTAGGAAGTGAATATGCATGCCCAAAGAAAGAGGCAGTCTCAGAAAAGACCTGAGAAAACCTTAAATTTGCCCCTCAGGGCAGAACTGGAGAGACAGTCTATAACAATAAAAAAAATTACATAAAACAAAAAATAGTAAATCCTGCCGGGCGTGGTGGTGCACGCTTGTAATCCCAGTACCTGGGAAGCTGAGACCGGAGGATCCGGGTTCCTGGCCAGCCTCAGCTACTTAGTGAGGCCCTCCGCAATTTAGTGAGACCCTGTTTCAAAATAAAGATTAAAAAATAGGGCTGGGGGTGTAGCCCAGAGGTAGAACGCCCCTGGGTTCAATCCTCAGTACCGCAAAAAAAAAAAAAAAAAAAAAAATAGTAAATCCTGGGAAGAGGGAGAATCTGATTTCCAGAGTTGTCACATTATTAGATGCAAATGTGCAGCTTTTAACAAAAAATCACAAGACATACAAAGAAACAAGAATGTATGGCCCAAAGGAAAAACATAAGTCAACAGACAGAGCCCAGAAATCAACCCTTGTACCTGAGGTCAAATGATTATTGACAAGTGTGTGAAACCATTCCGTGGGGAAAGGACAAGTCTTTTAAGCAAATGTCACTTGGAAAAACTGAATATCCACAGGCAAAAGAATGAAGTCGGACCCTTACCAAACACCACATATAAAGATTCACTCGAATCAAAGAGCTAGCTAAGACTCTATCATCTATCTATCTATCTATCTATCTATCTATCTACCTATCTATCTATCATCTATCTATCATCTATCTATCATCTATTTTGTGGTACTAGGGATTGAACCCAGAGGCATTCTACCTCTGAGCTACACCCCCAGCCCTATTTTTGCTTTTTATTTTGAAACAGGGTCTCACTAAGTTGTTGGAGGGCCTCACTAAGTTGCTGAGACTGGCCTCGAACCTGGAATCCTCCTCTCTCAGCCTCCCAAGTACTGGGATTACAGGCATGCTCCATCACACCCAGCTAGCTGTAAGACTTTAAACAATAAAACTTATAGAAGAAAATGCAAGGTGAAAGGCTCATTACATTGGCTTTGGCAGTGATTTCCTGAATATGAAACTAAAGGCTCAGGTAACAAAGTAAAAATTAGGCAAACTCAAATTAATGAATATTTAAAAATTTTGCATCAAGATACTATCATAGTATGGGAAGTTATTCATGTATGAGGTCAGGGACACAAGAGAAATCTCAGTGTCTTCCTCTTCTTTTTTATTCTTGCAGCAAGGCCCTGGGGATAGAACCCAGGGCCTTGCTATGATGGGCAAGGGCTCTACCAGTGAGCTACAGCCCCAGGCCTGGACCTTCCTCTTAATTTTGCTGCGGAACTAAAACTTAGAAGATATATATGAAAGAAGTCATTGTTAGGTCTTCATTTTAAATGTCCTCCAGGTGCTGGAGACAGACAAGTCCCCAGACGGGACAGGGCTGGAGAACATGGGTCCCTGGGAACGTGGCCGAGTACCTCTTGTGTCCCAGGCCCCACCCAGCTGTGGCATGTTGCTCTGATCCTTTGTGCTTTCTGTGTCCCACCATGATGCCCTGAAGATCCCCAGCCTTGGCTCCTGCCTAGTAACCAGCGTAACGTGGACTATATATATGTGTGGACGGAATTCTCTAGAACCGGGAGCAAATAAACTTCTTCCTCTAAGTTTTGCATGTCAGGTGTTTGGATCACAGAGGTGAGAATGCTGGCTGATATGATTGATTATTAAAGTAAAAAAAATGCATGAACAGCAGAGTAAAAAGCTAACTCACAGAGTGGGAGGGAAAAAACTGCAAATCATATATATGCTAAGAAATTAACAACCAGAATATATAGAGGACTCCTAAACTCAACACAATAAAAAAGGAAATTAGCCGGGCACGGTGGCGCATGCTTGTAATCCCAGTACTTGGGAGGCTGAGACAGGAGGATCGCAGGTTTGCGGCCAGCCTCACCTAGTTAGTGAAGCCCTCCGCAACGTAGTGAGACCCTGTTTCAAAATAAAGAATAAAAAAATAGGGCTGGGGCTGTAGCTCGGAGGTAGAATGCCCCTGGGTTCAATCCCAGTACCACATACAAACAAAGAAAATTAAAAAATGGACAAAGGACCTGAATAGATATTTCTCTAAAGAAGATATACAATGACCAATAAGCACATAAAAAGATACTCAACATTTTATATCATTTGGGAAATGGAAATCGAAACTGTAATGAAATGCTACATTTTCCCCATCAAGTTGGACACCAGAAAATAACAAGTCTTGTGAAGACAGATAATCTGTAATCCTTATGTGCTGTTGGTGGAAATGTAAAATTGCACAGCTACTGTGGAAAACAGGAAAGCAGTTCCTAAAAAAATAAAAACAGAATTACTGAATAATCCAACAATTTCACTTGTGGGTATATTCTTAAAAGAAATGAAAGCAGGGTCTTGAAGAACTATTTGTACACTTATATTTATAGCAATGTTATTCACAACAGCTAAAATGTGTAGCAACCAAATGTCCATCAACAGATGAATGGGTGAGCCAAATGTGAGATGCAGAAAGACAGAAAAAGGGGAAAGAAAGGAGGGGAGTGGAGAAAAGGGGGAAAGGAGGAATATTGAGGAAGAGAGGCAAGCATGAGAGAGGAAGAGACAAGGAGACAAAGAAAGAAAACAAATAGAGAAAGTTAACAGTAATTTGTTAGTACCCTATATATTCAGTGAGGTCAATGAAAACTTAAAGTAGTGACATTCATAGGACAGAAGGTAAAACAGCAGAGGTTAGGGGAGGTGGAATGGTAGGTTACTGTTTAATGGGCATAGAGTTTCAGCTTTACAAGATGAACAAAGATAGATGGTTGTACATTATAAATGTATTTAATATCACTGAAATGTGTACTTAAAATGGTTAAGATGGTAAAGTATAAAAATAATTGGGAAAAAAACCCCACAGTTGGACAGCAACTCCATCTCGATCCCACCAAGTCTCCCATCCATGGGACTGGTGCCACTGTCCATGCTCCTGTTCCGTCCCTCCCTGTTCCTATCCCAAGCCAGCCCTTCTCTCCTGCTCTGGACCCCTCTGCTCTCCCATTCCAGGACCTCAGTACTGTAACTTTTTCTCCTCTCTTCTACATGAATGATTCTCCACTCGTCTGAACTCCTCTATTCAGTACACAAAGGAACTCTAGGTTGCTCTAACTTTAAAATTCAAAAGAAAATTTTCTGTGGACCACCGCATCCTCACCAACCTCTCCCCCATTTCTCTTCTCACCATTATAACAAACTGCCTCACTTGCTCCGCATCCTGTCTTTGCATGCTTCCTTCAACGCACCACTGTTGGCTTCCAATCCTCCACTCCGCTGAGATTACAGCTGCCTCATGGTTTCCAGGGTGATAAATCTCACAGCCTGTTCTCGTATTATTATTTCTCTGGCATCACAGGCAGGGGATCACTTTCTCCATTTCAAAATATACCCCCTTCTTGGTTTCCATGGTCCCTCATTCTACTGACCTTCCTCCTACCTCACCGGTCACTCACTCATAGACAACTATGTCCACTCTTCATCTTGTGTTCAATTCAAAACACTGATAAGCCAAAGACCAAAGGTCCCAGGTCCCGTTCTCTGTTCTAGGTGCACACTCTCCCTGTGTGGCTTCTCCTAGACTCGAGGCATAAGCTGTACTCCATATCCACTCTGTCCTAAATCTTCCTTGCTGCCCTGAATTTTTCCCAAACCTAGATAATTTTGAAACCATTCTCTTGGTTTGCGATGCTGGGGATCGAACTCAGGGCCTTGTATGTGCGGGGCGAGTGCTGTACCACTGAGCTACGGCCCCAGCCCCAACCTAGATGCATTTATTCAAATACTACTTCATCTCTCTACTTGCAAGTTTAATAATTATCTAAAACCTAACATGGTAGAGAGAGAAGTGCTATGACCCCATCGCCTGGCTGATTTGGAAGTGTCCCCACCTCAGTGAATAGTATCTAGATTCTCATGCCAGATATCTATGAAGGATCCTTTATTTCTTTCCATCCTTCACCCCTACATCTAAAAGATCACCAGGCCCTGCCAGTCCCATCACCAAAATATCTCCCACATCAACTCACTCCCTTCTATCTCTGCCACTCCCCACCTAACATAAGCCCCAGTGTTCTTCCTACTTTTGCCCTCCGCAGTGCGGCTACAAATATTTTAAAATGCATAAATCCGATCGCATTACACCCATTTTAAAACTCCTGCAATAATGTGCCATCTTCTTCCCATCTGGAATAACACTTTGCCCAGTCCTTAGCCTGACCCATGACTCCCTTGGGATCTGGCCCCTGCCTCTCCCTCCAGCCTCCCTGGAGCCCGCCCCTTCCCCAGCTCCAACGCTCTACCGGTACCAGCTTCCTCCTGGGCCTCAGTTTTCTCAGGCTCATGGTTGTGTCTGCCCTGGCTGTTCCTCTGCCGGGCCAGTCGCCCAGAATGGTCACAGGGCCAGTTCCTGCTTGTCTCCAAATCTCGGATTAAATACTATGTCCTCCGGGAGGTAGTTAATGGCCACTGTCTTAAACAGGCATTAGCTACTACAATTTTGCTTTATTTTAATCCTCTGTACAAGACTTAATTTTATTGTATTTATTTATTTTTGTTGTTTTGAGTTTGTGTGTGTATGATTTGGGGGTTTGTTTATTTGTTTTGGTATGCATTAGCTACTATAATTCTGCTTTATTTTAATCCTCTGTACAAGACGTAATTTTATTGTATTTATTTATTTTAGTTGCTTTTTGAGGTTTTTCTGTGTGATTTTTTGGGTTTGTTTGTTTGTTTGGGTACTGGGGATTGAACCCAGGGGCATTCTTTCTCTGAGCTATGTTCCCAGCCCTTTTTATTTTTAATTTTTCTTTTTTTCTTTTTTGGCAGTACTGGGGATTGAACCCAGGAGCATTCTACCTCTAGGCTACACCCCCAGCCCTATTTTTTATTCTTTATTTTGAAACAGGGTGTCACTAAGTTGCGGAGGGCCTTACTAAGTAGCTGAGGCTGGCAGTGAACCCAGATCCTCTGGTCTCAGCCTCCCAAGTACTGGGATTATAAGTGTGCACCACCACGCCTGGCCTTATTTTTAATTTTGAAACAGAGTCTCACTAAGTAGCTGAAGCTAGCCTTGAACCTGCAATCCTCCTGTCTCAGCCTCTCAAGTCCTGGGATTATAGGTGTGCACCACCACGCCATATTTATTTTTTAATGTTTTTTTTATTTTTTAATGTCTATTTGCCCTCCCCTCTTTCCTAGGGAGGGGGCTCTCTGCAAGTTCTTCTGATCACTCATGGCTCACTGGGCCACAGCATCTGAAATCTGTATATTCCAGGGGTTAAGTGCAATTCTTGCTGATTGAAAGACAAGGGAATAGCTTTTGGGCTTCATAATTTAGGCTCTGAGGGGTCAGGGGGGTGCTGGAAGGGTGTCATCCTCCTTCTCCCTCCAAATGCCAACCTCTTCTCTGGCAGACCACACCCAGAGATACCCCCCACCCCTGGATCATATTGTCACACTGTGCAGCCTCCTCTCTGACACCCTTTACTTAGACCTTGTCAACTGTCTTCTAAGTGACAGTCCTGATCCAATCCATTCTACCCACCTCCATCAATCCTCTGAAAATTCCACTGCCACCATAGTGCCTTCTGGCCCTGAATCTCCATCGCTTTCCCACAGCTTACAGAACAAAGTTCAAAAATCTTTAGCTCGAGCCAAAGAGCCTCTCACAAGGACGAGGAAAGCTGCCTCCGGATAAAGCAATGCCCGGTGTCTCTGTTCCAGCAGCGGGGACACTCTGAGATGAGTTATTCCTCCCTTTCTTTGTGACTCGAGTGGTTTCTGGAAGATAGGAGATGAACATTCAATGCCAAGTGTCCCCGGTGCCATGCCCGCTGCCCCCCAGCCCAGAACACCTGAGCCAGGCGCTGCGGCGAGCGTCCCCGCAGACACCCGAGCGGAGGCGAAGTCCACTTCAGGACGATCCTAAGAGTGCCACAGTCGAGCTGGAGTGTTTCCCAGGGCTCCAGGTCGCTTCCTCGTACAGGCTCGGTGGGTTTCTGACGAGTGGTCTGCTGACCCTCTCCCCCGCACATTCTTTGGATTTGAATCAGTCTGGACTAGTGGTTCTCAGTCCTAAATGCGCATTACAATAAGATGGGAACAAGATGGAGAATTTTAAAAAACACCAAAGCTGCAGCCCCAGAACAGGAAAACTGAATCAGTCTCTGGGCTGTGGCCCAAGTGTCAAGGTTTTATGACAACCCTAGATCTGCGACCACACAAGACATGAAATAGAATGGACTTGTAAGAGGGAAGGCTTTGGGGACTCCTAATGCCTGCTTGCTTTTTCTTCCTTTTTTCTTTTCTTTTTTTCTTTGGTACTAGGGGTTGAGCCCAGGAGCATTCTACCTCCAAGCTACCCATCCCAACCCTTTTTATTTTGAAACAGAGTCTCACTAAATAGCAGAGGGTCTTACTAAATTGCTGAGGCTGGCCTCCAACCTGTGATCCTCCTTTCTCAGCCTCCCAAGTACTGGGATTATAGGCGTGAGCCACTCACCCCACCCTGTTGTCCAGTTACTTTCTAAAACATTAAGTGCCAAAGTTTAAAAAACTTACATAGGGGTGGAGTGGGGCAGAGAAAGGTAATGGGGATAGGGAGGAGACTAAGATAATGAGAATAATAGCGAATATTTGAGAGTTAATATACGATTTAGTCACTGTTCAAAGCACACTCATGGCTCTCTACTGCAGTCCTGGGTGTGTGTCGCTGCTTTTCCCCATTTTACAGATGAAGAATCGGAGGCAGAGAGAGAAGACTAAGTAATTGCCCAAGGTCTGCGAGGTGATGCTGGAATTTCTTACCCCAAAAAATCTGACTTTGAAACCTGGTCTAGCTGGGCATGGTGACCCACACTTGTAATCCCAGTACTTGGGAGGCTGAGACCCGAGGATTGCAGGTTCATGGCCAGCCTCAGCTGCTTTGTGAGACCCTCCACAACTTAGTGAGACCCTGTTTCAAAATAAAGAATAAAAAATAGGGCTGGGGGTGTAGCCCAGAGGTAGAATGCCCCTGGGTTCAATCCCCGGTACTGCCAAAAAAAAAAGAAACCTGGTCTTTTCTGCCACCTTTAGTGGAAGCAGGAGCTCTTACATAAGACCTTCTTGAGTACCAAGTGCCACTCGAGGTATTTTACACATATCATCTCATTTCCTGTTCACAGCAATCTCGTGAGGCGGGGACTGTTCTTATTTAGGTCCAGTTTACATGCGAGGACACCAAAGCTCCAACAGGTGAAATGACTCGGCCAAGACCCTGGGAACGGGAAGCTGGACGCGCCGTGCTGCCTCGAGATGAGGTGTGCACGCTCGTAGTTTGCCTATTCCCCCAAAGTACTCAACAACTGCTCGGCACTGCCAATTTATTCATTTATTTTTTAATGTGAGGCCTGGAAGCTTGTTTATGAAGGTTGTAGAGCCCACAGCAAACACAGGCTAACTAATAGTACTTACAGAATTGAAGAGAGCAGAGTGCCCTCCCCCCCGCCGAGGCAGTTCCCTGGTGCGGAGTCCCCAACTTGACCTTTCTACAAGGAGCTGGGCTCCACCTGTTTACTGCAAGAGCTCCAGGCCCTCCCCCAGGCCCCTCCTGTGGTATCGTGACCCATCTCCATCCTGGGGACAGAGTCTTGGCATGCCTTAAGAATGGGCTGCTCACAATGCTCATCGGAGCTCCACACACCCTCGTCCCCAGGCCTTGCATTCATATCTATCATCTTATGCTAGGTGTGGTGGTGTACACTTGTAATCCCAGTACTTGGGAGGTTGAGACAGGAGGATCACAGGTTTGAGGCCAGCCACAGCAATTTAGCGAGAGGCCATCGACAACTTTAGTGAGACCCTGTTTCAAAATACAAAAATAAAAGTAGGGCTGGGGGTGTAACTCAGAGGTAGAATGCCCCTGGGCTCAATCCCCAGTCCTGATTATATATATATATATATATATATATATATATATATATATATACACCCCACGTTGAAATTCCTATTATAAAACTGCTTAAATGTATGAAGCAAGCTTATCTTAAAAGGTTCAATCCTGTGTCCACCGAGAGCCTACTCTCTCTCCATCTGTTAAATATACCCGCTGTTGAATCGTCAACTGATGGTAATGAGCAAATGTGCCATTCTTCCCAGGTGTCATAACAGTTCCATTGTGACTGTGGCTTTGGAGGAAAGAGGGGCATTAATGTTGGGACTCACAGGTACCTTGGTGGAGTTGAAAAGTTTGTGTTCAACTTTACAGGCGCGAGGAGGTTTTAAGCAGAAGAGTGACACGGGACCTACTTTAGAAAATCAATCTGGCATTGATATGTAGAAGGACTTGGAGCAGAGAGAGGAACAGTTGGTTGGAAGCCGGTGCTGCGGAGCCGAGGGCTCGGAAATGCTGGCAGAGAACATGTGGCTTCATCAGCACAAACCATTCTCGCTGCTAAAAAGCTGGTCAAAGAGCACATCCAACCGATGATGAATTTGTATTAGGAGGACAGCACTTAAAATATGTGTCTACCCTGAGCTGCTTTTATCTTCAGATACCATATTAAGAAAGAGCCACCATACATCTGTCACTACGGAGCAAGTGGCCTCCTTGGTGCATTAAATCTTATTTGCAGACTCGAATGTCCTGGGCAGGCGACTCCATTTCACAGGAACAGGGATGCTATTTCATTTCTTGTTATGCAGGGAGAGTTTTCCGCAGGAGAACCCTTCTCTTCCCACTTCCCCCATACATCAGCTCTCCCCTCTCCCTGATCACTTTATCCATTGTCACAGACAATGGCACAAGAAAGACATAGGCCCTAGTACGTGTGGATCTGGGTCCTGTGTTTCTGAATATTCTTTTTTTTTTTTTGGAGGGGTACTGGGGATTGAACCCAGGGGCATCCTACCTCTGGCATATACCCCCAGCCCTTTTTATTTATTTATTTTTATTTTGAAACAAGGTCTTACTAAGCTGCTGCAGCTGGCCTCAAACCTGCGATCATCCTGTCTCAGCTTCCCAAGTACTGGGATTACAGGCGAGCATGCCACCACGCCTGGCTATGGCTCTGAATATTCTTCCTCAGCCAAGCCAGTGTGGGGAGACTTCAATCAAATCCTCTCAAGTTGTAGCTCCTGTGCATTGGTATAGAAAGAGGATATGGATATGTTGCAGTCAGTAGTTTGGGGGAAACCCAAACTTTATAATGATTCAGAAAAAAAATTTGCCAACTCACTGTGCAGACTGCAACCTCCTTTGCACTGTTGCCCCAGGAGCAGCAAATTAGCCTTCAAAACTTTCCTTCTGCCAAATGCTTTCTATTTCATCTATTTACATTTTCTTGCTCCGTTGTTTCTGTCCCTTTCTTTAACTTCCCACCTTACCTTCACCCCTAAACAAAACAAAACACTGTGCACCTTTTAGACTATTCCCTCTCTCAGCAAATGGCAACATCACTTTCCCAAATCCCAATGCAAGTTCATGGAGAATATTCCACACTGGTGTGTCTCTCCCTTGGGTGAACATCAACTTTAAGGTTCATTAGCACAGAGATTGCTGGGCTCTATCGTTGGCATTTCTGATCCAGTAATCAGTTCAGGAGGTCTAGGGTGGCCCCCAAATTTGCATTTCTAACAGGTGACATAAGTTGATGCTACTGGTCCCGCCACCATGTGTTGAGAATCACTGTGCTACAAATCTCCTTTTCTTTTTTCCATGCCTCACATAATAGCGATAACTGATCAGGTCCCAATGATTTATGTCTCTAAACTGGCCTATCTTCTCCCCACCAGCACTGTCCTAGCCATTCTCTCTGAAACTACAATCACCTGCAAGCTACACCTCTCTGCCTCCAGTCCTGGCCCTTCAGTATCCCCTGCTGGTGAGATGGCCTCTCTAAAATACAGGTCAGACCACCTTTGTTCCCGATCAAAGCTTCTCAATGGCTCCTACATCATCCATAGAACAAGGCTTGGTTTCTCCAGCATGGCAGGCAGCAAGTGCTGCTGGCCCTGTCTCCCTTTCTATGCTCATTTCCCTACATCACCTACAATAATGAAATGCTAGAAATCCTCAGCATATAGAGTTGGGTCTTGGTTTTTTAATCCAATCTGCCAGTCTATATCTTTTAATTGGAGAACTGAGTCCATTTACATTTAGTGTTATTATAGAGAGGTATGGATTACTTTCTATCAATTTGATTTATTTCTAAGGTTTGCTTCGATCCTAATTCTCCTTTGCTTATCTATTCTTCTATTGAGATTTATTGTTTCCAGAGATCTCTTGGTTATTTTCATCTTCTTCTGTGTGTAGTATTCCTTAGCACATACCCTACAGTTTCTTGTTCTCTTTCATACTGCTGCTTTTTCTAGACCTCTCTTCTCTGTACATCTTGGTTATTAGCTCAGACTTCTATTATTCAGGAATGCTCCTTTATTTTTTACTTATATATATTTTTCAGTACTGAGCAACAAGCCCAAGGCCTCACACCTGTTGGCCAAGTGCTCTGCCACTGGCCTAAACCCCCAGCCCCAGGAACTCTCCTTTAAAAAGCCCCATGGTGACCAATGACCCCATACAGCTTGCCATTTTCCAAGGATCCATTAGCACAGCTCCCCACTATTTCTTATATATTGTATTGAAATTGTCTGCAAGCCAGTTGTGGTGGCACACACCTGTAATCCCAACACTTGGGAGGCTGAGACAGGAGGATTGCAGATTTGAGGCCAGCCTCAGCAATTTAGGCCCTCAGCAACCTAGCAAGACCCTGTTTTAAAAATTAAAAAAAAAATAAAAAGGGCATGGGGTGTAGCTCAGAGGTAGAATGTCCCTGGGTTCAATCCTTAGTACCAAAAAAAAAAAAAAGAAAGAAATTGTCTGTTTGCATTCTTCTTGTGGAAGGAAATTTCTACAGTTTTATTTTCAGCACATAGCTCAGTGAACACTTTCCTCCCCCAAATTCCTTCTCTATTCCCCCAAACCCACCAATCTCTTGATCTTCAGAGAAGAAATCAAAGATCTCACAAGGGCCAGTGATGGCTGAGATTCGACCCTCAGCAGCATCTCTCAGTCACCCTGGGAAGCTTAGCTATATTTTCTCATGTATCCATAATAAAACAACAGCTCTGCTTTGCACAAAATCAGCCTTTCTCTTCAAAGAGCTTGGGGAGCCTTTCAGCTCTGCCTCTGATGTCCTGAGTGGAACCCTTAGGGGCAAAGAGAGGCCACAAAAGAGATTAAGGTGGCATAGTTAAAGGCCAAAACCCAAATGAAATAAATTTCTTTTTCTGTGTTCATGAGTCACTGCGGCTGCAGGAATCTTCAGCTCCACAGAATTCTCTATTTCCACTGCTTCATTTCTGAACTTGAATAAAGCCAGCTGGTATGTTCTGGTTCATGAGCTTCTAACCTTAGAGAAACTGGGTAGAAATAACAGAAACCAGGCACAATTCTTAACGACAAAATGCTTTCTTTTTTCTCCCCCACCCCCAGGTTCTTCTTTGTTTTAGCTTTCTGGGTTAGAAAATAAGATGCCCATTACTTCTTAGTTAAGCATAAGGTATTAATAGACGAAAGCTTTGATGCTAAAAATGCCAATAGAAGAAATTAATAAGACTGAGTAGAGGTTAATGCAATATCTGAAATTAAATTTTTAACAATTGGCGAGATGAATAGATTTTGGAAATTAATCAAACAACAGACAATGCCTCATCAAATTATTTTATATACTTAATATGCACTGCGTATATCCTCCTATAGGCATATGCAAATGTATGAACCTCACATTTCAAATAGTAAACTGGGGGGTGAGAAGTGCTTTAGGTGGATAAAATATTATTTTTATTATTATGACGGCAAACTTGAATACTCTTCACTGGAATTTCATTATTCGCTTGGAGTATTTGCTGAGCTTGGCAATTTTCCACAGTCATTATGAGTTTCTCTGTGTCAGGCGGTGGGGCCTCTGGATGGGAAGAAGGGTAAGTAATTCAGACAACTGCTTGGGAAGGAATCCTGTTTATTTTCAGAGCGTCTTTGGCCTGAATGCTGGATCTTTTGGCCATTAATTGCCCTAGCCACCTGTCCCACACCTTCCATTTCTGAGAAATAGTGGCTGTTTTCTCCACTAGGCGTTGGGAGAATAACGAGGGAATGCACCTAAGGATTCTTGTCAGCAGGGACTGCCTTGCTCTACAGGCATCAGAGAGCTAGGAACTCTGGGTTCTTTGTTCTAACAGGTTCCTGAGGAATGACTGCGTTTTCTGGTCCTGAAATATCGCTGGAAACTCGACTCATGACATGGCAGTTTGCTTTATTAGTAGAGTAAAACCTTTCTCCAGCATTCTTTCAAAAGAACCATTAGCTAAACCCTGGTGAGCATACTTAACCAATGGGAAGAAGAAGAAATGAATCGTTCTTGACCATTGTTATTTGGGGCCCCTTAAAAAATACCTTTCGTTTTGTTTTGTTTTGTTTTTGATTTGGCACCCACCGGGGATCAAACCCAGAGCCTTTTGTTTGCTAAGCATGTGCTCTACTACTGGGCTACATCCCTGACCCTTCGGTTTCCTTCTCTAATGCAAAGCCTGCAGTCATGGTATTCCTTTTGTCTGTGATCATCTTACTTTCTAATTCTACATATGCAAATATGAATGATAAAATAGCCAGGCAAATATTTGGTGCTATGTTGTTCATGAGCCATTGATCCAAATAACTAGGGTCTCAAGATGTGAATGAGAAGGAGCCTAAACCTGCAGTTCCCCGTCCACTTGGTAAGAGTTTCTACATAATGTGGTATAGATGCTTTTACTAATGAGTATGTTACAAATAAAAACGTTTGGGCTGACCTAGTTGAAATTTGGCAGATGTGACCATCCTAAACTCAGCAAAGGGACATTTAAAAATAATGAACTCAATAAAGGAGTTTTATTTTCTTAATTCAAAACTTTTTATTAACTTCATTGGGGTTTTTTTTCCACTTAAAATTAATTCCATTGAGCCTAAAAACCTAAACTAAGGTTTTCTGTGTATCATCCTCACCAAATCACAGACACATGGACCAGGCTGACATTGGGTAGGATTTCTTGCTGGGGCTGAGAGATGACCACAAATTGATTCCAGTGTGTTCATGAGACTAAGTAGCAGAACAAAGTAAGAATACTTGCCTGCACTAACAGAGACCTCAAAAGTGTGAGGCATATAGAACACAGTGGAACATTTGAGGAAGAGTCCGTGGCTTTTTACTGTCTCAGCATTCCATTTAATCTACTCTCTTTCCTTTCTGAGTCCTAAAACAGGGTGTATTTCCACAATGATCATAACAGCTTTTATTTATGGAACATTTACATTGTGCAACTCATTTTATATATGTTAACATCATTAAAGGTATATACTAATCCTCTAGGATAGATGCTATTTTAATTCCATTTTACATGTAATAAGACTGAGGGACAGGGAAATTGAGAAACTTGCCCAAGAGCGCATAGACAATAGGTTAGAAGAGGTAAAATTTGAATCCAGATAGTCTGAGCAAAGAGAAACAAAGTGCCACTGCTTTTCTAACCCCATTGTAGTCATCCGCCTTGGTTGATGGCAAAGTGGAGAAATTCAGATCCTCCAGGTAAAACTAAGTTGTGGAACTGGTTGCGTTTCCAGAGTCTGAGACCATAAATAACCCACTCCATGCTCAGAAAATGTGGGAAATACTTTCTTAGGGTGTGGTAGCCAGCCTCCCGGGTGGTCCCTGGACATCACACCTTCTGGTATTCACTCAGATGACCGCTCCCTTTTGGCAGCAGGGTTGGTCTGTGTGTGCAATAACGAACAAATGACAGAAGTGATGGTATGTGTTAGGGTTTGCATTTAGAATATCCCCCAGACCTCACACCTAGAAAAGGCAGCCATGTTGGAGGCGGGGCTTGGTTGTTGAGGAGGGGTCCCTGGAGATGTGGCCTTGGGGACTATATATGTCCCTCACTCCCAACCCCTGGCTCTCTCTCTGCTTCCAGCCTCCATGATGTGAGAGAAGAGTCCCTCGGCTTGTGCTCTTCTGCTTCCTGTCGCCATGCCCTGAGCTCTGCAGACTTTACCCGACCTAACACAGACTAAACCCTTGAAATCTCCAGAACGGTGAGTAATTAAATCTTCTTTCCTCTAAGTTGTGGTCATCAGGTATTTGATTCGGGGTCACAGCAGGGAGAATGCTGATGGAAACAGGATGTCACCTCCCAGGCAGGTTATAAAGGACCGTGACTTCTGTCTGGACACATTCCAGATGTATAGGTTCTCTGTCTGCATACATTCCCTCAGATGAGGGGCTTGGGGGAAGCCGGCTGCCATGTCATTCCTGCAGCCCGTGGAGCCACCCTCATGATGAGGAACAGAAGTCCACAGCCAACAGCTGGTGAGGAACTGCGGCCTGCCAACAGCCAGGTGAGCCCGTTTGGAAGCGAATTCCCAGCCCCAGTCAAGCCTTGGAGTGACTGCAACCTGGCAGACAACTTGATTAGCCAGAACCACCCAGCCAACCACTCCCAGGTTCCTGCCCCTCAGAAACAGCTTGAGATAATAGATGTTGTTTGAAGCTACCAAATTCTGGAACCACTTGTTATTTAGCAGTGGATAACTAACACACAAGATGTGAGGGAGAAGCTACATGAGGATGGGTTTGCCGGGGTCTAGCAGATAAGAGGAGGCAGCCCCCGAGGAAAAGGAGGGCCACGTTGCTCTGAGGGAGGAAATGAGCATTTGATTGCCAAAGTGTGGCCTCACAGGGTAGAAGTTTCTCTCTAGTCGACGATCAAGGATGAAAGTAGACGGGTGTGTGTTAGGCAAGTCAGTATCATTGATGGAAAAGGGAGGGATATAAAGAGTCTTGTGGGATGAGCTGCAGATCTGCATGGGGAACTAGCCCAGGTGTTTCCCTGTTGCCTCTCAGTCTCCCCTCATTTGCAGAATGCGCAGTATTGAGGCACACAGCTCTGTGGGCCACAGGGCTAAGTGTAGCTGTGATAGGGAGGCCTCTCTGTGATGCCTGGAGAAAGCACCACGGACTTAGCGACCTTCCACGGCCCCTCAACTAGAGCAGAAACTGCAGAACATCAGGGAACCACCGAAGGGCTTGTGAGCCAAAACTAGAGAAATTAGCTCATGTCAAGATCTCCCAGAGCTCAGCCTACGCCAGAGAAAGAGCTCAGGAAGCACTGGTACCCCAGCCCCTCCAGAGAGCCTCAACTGGATTCTGCAGTACAGCCCCAACCCCAGGTGTATTGGTTTCTCAGGGCTGCTGTAACGGAGTACCACAAAATAGATGGCTTAAAACCGCAAAAACTGCCAGGCATGGCGGTGCATGCCTGTAATCCCAGTACTTGGGAAGCTGAGAGAGGAGGATTGCAGGTTCGAGGCCAGCCTCAGCAACTTAGCGAGACCCTCAGCAAGTTAGCCAGACCCTGTTTCAAAATAAATAATAGAAAGGTCTAGGGGTGTCACCCCATGGTAATATGCCCCTGGGTTTAATCCTCAGGACCCAAAACAAACAGAACCCACCAAAAATTTACTCTCTCGAGAGGCTACGATTCCCAAACCAGGAAGCTGGCGGGGCCATACTAGCTCTGAGCTGCCAGGGTAGAGTCTGCACCTGCCTCCTGGAGCTCCGGGTGGCGCCCGCCATCCTTGGCTCCCCCTGGCCTGCAGCTGTGCGGCTCCAGTCCCTGCCCCTGTCCCCACAGGCTGTTCTCCCCTGTGCCTCTGTGTCCCTTTGTCCAAACTGGCCTCTTCCTGTCAAGACACGCGTGGCATGGCACTCAGAGCCTCCCCGGCTCACCTTGGTCTCGTCCGCAAGGCTCCCCATCGCCAAATAAGGTCACATTCACAGGGTTCAGGTGGATGTGGATTTTGACGAGACATTATTCCACCCATTACAACAAGTGTGACTCAGCTCCCAAATAGGTCCCCTCTCTGTCATCTGGTCTTGATGACTGTAGCCCCAGAGTGTGGCGGGCCTGCCCTCACTCCCTCCATAGGCTCGGCTTCTGCTTCGTTGACCTCTGTTTATCTGTTTTCTCAAACTCCCTCTACTCCATCTCTTCTACCTGGCCAGAGGAGCAGGCTGACAGTTGACAGAACTGTGGCCTGAATGGTCAAGGATGCCCCTTTGAACTGTGTTGCTATAGTGTTTTTTTGTTGTTGTTGTTTTGTGTTTTTGTTTTTTGGTATTGGGGATTGAACCCCAGGGGCATTCTACCACTGAGCTACACCGCCAGCCCTATTTTTATTTTTTTTATTTTGAAATAGGGTCTCACTAATTTGCTGAGGGTCTTGCTCAGTTACTGAGAAGGGCCTCAAACCTGCAATCCTCCTGTCTCAGCCTCCCAAGTACTCGGATGCCCAAGCATGTACCACCCCGCCTGGCTGCTATGGTGTGATTGTAACTTCAATTTTTCCATCTATAGGATGACCGGGTATCAGTACCACCTCTGTTACAACCAAGCAGTGTGCTGTGCTCACATGGTCCCTGAGCTGCAATGCTGCAGGTATCATTAGACACTGGCTGTGGCACTCCTCTGTATTTGCCTCTTCTTCTTGCCCTTTAGCGGGTTAACATTGTCAATTGCTTGCCTCTCTCTTAGTCCTTCTCCATTGTTCCTGTTTGTCCGGATCATAGCAAGCACGCACAGGTTCCCAGCACAGCAGTGACCCCATTGACACCACAGTCTCCCATGTGGTGACTCTAGAGCCCCTCGTGTGTCATGCTTCCTCCACGTCAGGGAGCATCCCCCAGCTGATGTCTCCCCTCCAAATCCTGCCTCATGAGCTTCTCGCTTCCTCTCTGAAAGGCACCGAGTCCCTGGGCTCTTCTGCTTCTTTCAGCCGGTCCCTGTCCCGCCGGGAAGCTTCCCGCTGCCCACTGTGCTCAGGGCGGTCTGTGTCTACGCAGAGCCCGCAGGCGCTGTGGCCTTGAAGAAAGCTCCCGCAGCCCGGCCGTGAGTGGGGCGCCTGTGGAGCTGTTGGTGGCTGCACTGCTGAGCATCCTTCACCGCAGCCGTCTCTCAGCACGCCGCCCTCCACGAGAAGTGCTGATGTGTGCTGCCATTAGAGCCGGTGTGAACTCGAGCTCAGAGCCCGGCCCAGAAGCCTCTGGAAGCTGAAGAGCTGGGCCTACTCCTCTGGGAGGCCGCCTGCCACCGGATTTCCAGTTTTATGATGCTAATGAATCATAATGGGCATACTTTTGGTCTCTGGAAATTCCAGGTAAAACGAGGGTGGAGGGACAACGCACAGCTGGTGTCTGGGTTTCCTTAACTCCTGGGGAAGACCCTTCTCTTGCCAGTGCAGGCCTAAAGGCGGAGGCCAGGTGCAGAGCCAGTGACAGGTGACACAGCGAGGTCATCGGGTTGGCGGTCCTGCAGGGTTCAGCCTCATAGCTGGAAATGCCCAGCCACCCTAGAACCAGGCACGGAGGAGAGGACGGTGTCCACCTTTTGTGACAGGAGGAAGCATCTGTGGGGCGAAGGAGAGTGGTCATGTGCAGACCGCGTTGCGTGCCCCAGGAGGAAGCAGAGCCCAACAGGAGCAACCGACATGCACGAGTTCCTCTTCAGTCCTCTGGTGTCTTTTGTGGACTGTGGCCCTGATTCTGTGAGCTGTGGGTCTCCTCTCTTGGGGTCTGGGGATGCTAGGAAGAGGTGGGGAGGCATCCAGCAAAAACCTGGCTGCTCAGGGCAGCACCTAGGGACAGGTTCCTGGGTTCTAGAAGGGGAGACAGAGACTGAACCAGGTCACGAGAGGGTTGAGAGACAGAACCTTCCAGAATCCAGGGAACAGGAATCTGGGGCAGTGCAGCCTGCTCCTGAGACTCTAGGGCTCTTGGGAAGGCGCCATGGATACCTGCCCTTGGAGCCAAGACATGCTGCTCTGAATGAACCTGCCTGACTCACCTGCCCCTGTGGCAGACGGAAGGGATTCGGAGACATCCCTCATTCCTCTCAGCTTCACAGCCCTTTAGAGTTCTTACCTGGACTCTGTGCACATCACATAGCGTATATTTTTACTTATTTATTTGTTATTTGCCTTTCCCCACTCCAGAGGAGACCCCGCGAGGGCAGGTGCCTTGGTCCATTTTGGCCCAGCCCCGGCGTATGGTAGACAATAAAGAAGTCTGGAATGTTCCACTCAATGAATGAACAAAAGATAATCTGGAGTTGTGAGACACAGGGAGTCATCTTTTTGAACAAAACATAGTAAGAACTGCACGCCTGGCTATTGTTTGACAAACTCACTAGTATCTGATGACAAAGGGAAAAGAGAAAAGAGAAAAGGCGGAAATCCTGATGATAATTTGATTTCTCCATGATAAATGTAGCCCTTATCCTGAAACTTAAAGAGTTATTCTGCTTCAGAAACAAGAGGAGTTTTTTTTTTTATTGGTGCATTGTAATTATACATCATAATGAGGTTCACAGTGATAGAAACATACACGCTCACAGCATCTGGTGTTTCCCTCCAGATCCACCCTTCTCCCTCCCCCTCATCATACATAATACCGGAATTGATATTGATAACTTCATATATTACTACCCCTGAGGAGTTCTCCTGTGTTAAGCAAAATAGATAAGTTTGATCAAGAACATCACCTGAATCCAGAGATTCATAGTTCATTAGTTGCAAGTCATGGTCCACCCCCGCCCCCCATTTTACATATCTGAAACATATTTTACATATCTGGTTGCATCTTACCAACACAGCATCTTATGACCCGGGGAGGTGGGCCGTACCTTTGACTTTGTTATCATTCTCTGCTTTGTGCAATGTTCCTAATGATGGCTGATACCATTGCCACTTCAATTGGTTATTTGTTATTCATCGTGCTGCTGCTGTTGAGTTTAAATGCTCTTTAAAAAAATATGTCTTCACAAAGAGTACCCTGTGATTTGGCTTTGAAAGGAAAAGTTACTGTGAAGACCCAAGGAAGGCACAGAAGCACAACAGTGGGGAAGGAAGTCGGTAACACTGAAGCGAATGTTCTAGAATGCGCTAGAATGCTCCCAAATGCTCTAGAATGCTCCATGCAATACTGGAGCGCTGACATGATTCTTTTTCTTTCCCTGTGAAACAATAGCCAGGTATGTTCTACAAGACATAAGGAAGGCCAGATGAGACTTTGTTATGTCAGCTCATTGATACGTGAACAAAAATTGATGCACAGTAAGCAAGAAAGCACCATCTTCAAAACTTAGGAGAGGATGTTGTCAACAGTGTAGGAGAAAATCCCAGAAGAAAATTGTTTAAGAAATTCCACATCCCAGTGCTCCCAAGGGCATGGAAGCTGACATTGTGTGCGAAAACACAGATGTTGTTAACTCTCAGTTGCAAACAATTCAAAAAAGCCAAATTCTCTGTGTATAGCAGTTTCGGGAAATCCTTAACCAGATTATCTGCTTACGCTTTCTTTTTAATGTACACAGATGAGTAATATAAAACATTTTATGTTTAAATAAGCTAAAAGAGCTCCTTTCAAAAAGACTAAAATAAAAATTCAATGTGATGATACATTGTGTCATAATGTAATAGATAGCATTATTTTCTGGTACATAAAATAATGATATGTCTTAAAATTTATGGGATGCTATATTTGATGCAATATGGTATGTCATATTTTGTACTCTTATTCCTATTTTGTCTCATTTATTTCTTCAATCGAAATTTGAGTGTGGGGGGTACTGGGGGTTGAGCCCAGGGGCATTCTACCTCCAAGCTACACCCCCAGCCCTATTTTATTCTTATTTTGAAACAGGGTCTGGCTAGGTTGATGAGAGTCTCGCTACTTGCCAAGGCTGTTCTCAAACCTGTGATCCTCCTGTCTCAGCCTCCCAAGTATTACGATTTCAGGCATGTGCCACCACACCCAACTTCAATCAAATGTTTATATTCTTAGACAGTACCCACAGTCATTACTTCATGCATTTAAATCTCACCAAGGTAATAAATATCCTGGTGAAAGAATCATAGAGCTCTGGTTAACTACCTCAGTACTAATTTGGGACATTTCTATAGTTGTAAAATTGGCTGTTGTATGGAGTTCCTGATGTAATCCTAAGATCTGAACTTTTGGGTGAATGGAACATAATATTGTAATGGTGAAACCGAACTGTCTTGACCATAACATTTCAAACATCGCAGGAACAACTCCAAGATAAATGATGCAGCATCGCTACGGTGTGAATGTGTCCCCAAGATATCATGTGTTGGAAACTTAATCCCCACTCCCACAGTGTTGGGAGGTGGGGCTTAACAAGAAATGATTAGGTCATCCATGCCACAGACGAACACCAGACCCACGTACCAGTGAGAATAGGCCTCTTTTCTGTTGTCAAGTTTGGTTTGCTTCTCCCTGGCTCAGGGATGGAGCATAATGAGTTTGTAGGGGGAGGCTGGAAAAAGACAGTCACACTCCTAATGATGTAAGAAAAGACAAAAACAATACTTAAGGCCTGCACCGTCCCATATGGTAGTCCCCAGCAATACTGAAATTAAAGCTTAAAGTTGTTAAAATTTAAAATTCAGTGCCTTGGCCAAACTAAGCCATATTTCCAGGACTGGTGACCACATGTAGCTAGTGGCCATCTCATTGAACAGTGCAACTATAGGACATTTATATTGTTGCAGAAATTTCTATTGGGCATCGTTGTCCTTTAGACACGAGACTCCAAAAAAAAAAAGTCTTGATTACCCAGGGCGACTGTTACAGACCATCCGTAAAGATGTTTGTGGAATTTCTTAGTTCCTACCATCTTTGGGGAAGTGGTTGTGGTTTCTGAGTAATATCATCTGCCAGTAGGAGGCAAGGCAACGATGCGGAAAGAGTGCTATTCGAGGATAGAAGATCTGGGTTTTCGTTCTGGCTCTGACTTAAACAATAATCCGGGAAACTTGCTGGAGTTGAGTCATTTTCTTTCTTCCTTGGTTTTCTCGTCTTTAAACACATGAGTCAGGCTGGACATCGAAGTCATTGACAGCTTTTATGATTGCTGATTCTGGTAAACTGCTGGCTCCAGGCCACCTGCCATGTTGCAGCTCAGCCCAGCTCCAGCACTACACAGAAAAGCAGCCGTAGTAAAAGTATCAACAACAAACAATGGCTTCTTTCTATCATAATATACCAGAGGGAGCTCGGGAATCTCTACTTCCAGCCTCCCCGAGGCGATCCTATGTATTAGTACATATCCCTCGGTACTTATTTCACTGTGATATAATTATCACTCTCTTTAGATGATGAATTTATTTAAAGTAGACACCTGTTTTTTTTTCTCACCGTTGCTTCTCAAATACCTGGTGTAGTGGGAAAACTCAAAGTGTTTGTGGATGTCTGAAGGAGGATGAACCGATTCTTTCCTGCAAAGATTCCATCCCCAAAGTACCAAATTTAAAATGTCTCCCTCCCAGGGACCACCTTTCCCCACCTCTAGCTGTCTAGCCTAGATTTTGATGTGTATCTCCCTGACCTGGGCTGTTAGAATCATTTCCCCCAGCTGATTGGTTAGGCTAGTCTTCGATATCCTTGATAATTCTAAAGTATTTAGTTTCTTCTCGAGAATCTTTCAATACAACAGGTCCCTCTGAAAGCAGGAATTACTAAGTCCTTCTTCAAAGACCCATTTGGGTCTTTAATATGTTTCTCTCTTACTGCATTAGGAGGACATCTAGTTTTTAGCTTATTTTCAGAATAGAGATGTCTCATGTACCATGGGCATAAAGTCTAGTCAGACCTTCCTGCAGACCAGGCCGTCTTTGATTCCTTACCTTGAGGTGGTCTTGCAGAATCTCCCAGCAAAGAAGGAGGCTCACTAGGAAATGTCATGTACACTCCACAGGTGGCTTACTGAGCTGTGATCATCTGGGATTTAAAAGAGAACTCCAGTCCTCCCCTGAAGATTAATATTTAATTCGTGAATTATTTATTGAGCAACTACACAGCTTGGCATTGTAGAGAATTGTACAATAAATAATACTGGTATCTGCCTTAAGATGGCGTTTTAGTCTGGTAGGAGGGGGAAGATATATACAGGAACAACTGCATTACACAGTAGAAAGTAGAAAGAAGCATAGACAAGATGCAGCTTCCTGAGGGACTTCAGAAGAGCAGGAAAACTTGTCTCTTGTGGAAGTCAGAAAAGTCTTATTCATGTGAAACTGCACTTTATACGGATGTGTGAATTTGAGCTTGATGTTATCAGGGCAAAAACACTCTACGCAAAGGTAATATCCCAAGTCAAGACATCACTACTTGACGGTAACAGTGTGTCTTCCCACTGGGCTAGAACACAGGTATGGTAAGAAAGTAGAAAAGAGGAGATTGAGGGGAAAGCTCCCATTTTCTCAAAAGCCAAGGATTGGGGGTTATATTTATGAATAATGGTGAATTACTGATGGCTTTTGATTCTGGAATGATCTGGCTTGAGATTTGAGAACATGACTCTGGCGAGAGTGTATGAAGAGAATTAGAAGAGGAAGAGATTGGGTATATCAGTCAGGTTATGCTAAATAACAAAACAAACAAAATTTAAATCTTCATGGTTTAAACACATGGAGTCTATTTCTCACACCCGTATGTGTCCACAGCACTTTGACAAGGGCTCTGAACTCCATTTCCTCATCGGGGACTACAGTGGCACAGGCTCTACTGTCTCTGGCATGACACACATCTCCATCCTAAGAGAAGGGGAGCAGGAGACACAGCTCATTGGCCAGGGCAAGGCACGTGTCCACACCCTGCTCCAAGGAGGCTGAGTATAGGGAAACATGACAATGGTGAGCAGTATTGTCTCCCACCCTTGGAGAAGAGACCTAAGTCAAATTGGGTATCGAGGCCCCAGTAGATCCACAATAGAGGGCATGAGAGGGGAAGAAAGGATTTGTGGAACAATACAGGTGGTCGGTGGGATTTGGTTGTGCTGGGGTTAGTTGCGGATTTCTGGACTACGAAGAGGAACACATGAAACCCCCTCTAGGAGCCCTGTATTTCTCAATGACACCAAAGAGAACAGGGACACTCCTTGGTGGAAAGGAGTTTATATTTTATGTGTTCAATGAAGAGCAGTGGAGTTTTTCTCTTGAGGACTAAACAATTTAATTTACGAGTGACGAAGGTCATAATAAAAGAGAGCTTTACAAAGAGAAAAGAATACCCCTCCCAGAAATACTCATCTATTCAGCTCATGGATAGCTGTTATATGGATGTAATATGCTTAAACTCATATGTTAATTAATAAAGAGCATCTGATAGTTTACGAATGGGATAGCCATACTTTCTACCCAGTATCAAAAGTAATCATTGTGTGCATGTATGATGCTGCTACCCTGATGTGTATCAAAATGTAAAATTACAATGCACCAATAAATGAATATTAAAAAAAGAAGATAAAAAAAGTAATCATCAGGGGCCAACTAAAGAGGTGTTGAAAAGTTAATTGATATCTTTTCTTTGGCTTTGTGTGTGTGTGTGTGTGTGTGTGTGTGTGTGTGTGTGTGACTATGGATTGAATTGAAGCCAGGGGTACTCTACCTCCAAGCTATACTCCCAGCCCTTT
>PVJS01027744.1:0-26036 GCA_004027185.1 Glis glis
TTCTTTTTTTTTTTTTTTTTTTTTGCAGTACTGGGGATTGAACCCAGGGGCATTCTACCTCCGAGCTATACCCTGAGTCCTATTTTTTATTCTTTATTTTGAAACAGGGTCTCACTAAGTTGCAGAGGGCCTCACTAAGTAGCTGAGGCTGGTCACACCCCTGCGATCCTCCGGTCTCAGCCTCCCAAGTGCTGGGATTACAAGTGTGCGCCACCACACCCGGCTGAAAACCTCTCTCTTAATGGCTGATTGCCTTCCCTGTGTGGACACACAGCATGATGAAGCAGATGAAGCACAAGGTGATCTCACACTGTGGGGTAGAAAGAAAAGGGAGAGTCCAATAAGGATGGAGCACAGGGAATTCTAATGTACCTAAATAAAGAAGAGACGTGGGCTGGTGTGTCATGGTCCCTGACCTGAAAAAGACCCTGGGGCCAGGTGGGTGAAGAGAAGTGGGCGTGTTCACAGTAGATGCTTCTCTACTTACAACAAGTCCACATATATCCAAACAAAGTCGTCAAACACTGAAAATATGAGCCACAGGGTTGGGGGAGAGCACTTGCCTACTATGTCCAAGGCCCTGGGTTCTATCCCCAGTGGAGGAGGAGGAAGAGGAAAAGGAGGAAGAGATGATGAAGAAGGAAGAGGAGGAGGAAAAGGAGAAGGAGAAGAAGAAGAGGAGGAGGAGGAGGAAATATTGTTCAGTAGAAATTGCATTTGATACATATAACCTAAAAAACAGTGTAGCTTAGCCTGGACTGCCTTGCTCATACACAGAATACTTACATTGGCCTACAGCTGGGCAAAATCAACTACCACAAAGCCTCCTTTATAATCAAGTGTTCGCATCTCATGTACATGGGCACTTTGTAAACACGATGAGACGCAGAAACACAAAACACAATATCCTAAAAGCCCAGGCACAGCGCAGCGCTCTGTGGAGTCGCCATGGTGTGGCTGACTCGGAGGAGAGGGCATCTCGCTGAGTATCACTAAGCCAGGAAAGATCGAAATGCAAGCTACAGTCTCTTCTGGATGCATCCGGCTTTTGTCCTAGTCAGCATTCTCGCCGCTGCACCCCAGTTAACCTGAACACACAACTTAGAGGAAGGAAGACTTGTCTGCTCACAGTTTCCTTGGGGATTCTGGGTTCAGTGCCTGTGAGGCCGGGGTCTGGAGCTCAGGACATGGCGGTGGGAAGCAGGAAGAGAAACACATGTGCTCTGCTCCTCACATCACGCAGGCAGGAAACAGAGGGCCAACACGCAAGGGGATTCAAAGACACAAGCGTGATCCTTAAGGCCACACCCCCAGGACCCACCTTCTCCAGCTACACCCCACCAGCCTAGGTTTCCACCCAGATAAACCCATTACAATGGATTTATTCATTTACAATGGATTTATCTACTGATGAGACTACAACCCTTATGCTTAACTATATCAACCCTGAATGAGCTCTTCAAGGTGCATTCCATATCTAACCGGGACACTTTTGTACCATTGTAAAGTTGGAAAATAGTAAGTTAAAGTGTCATAAGTGGGGGACCCGCTGTAATTGGAGAGGACGAGTCCACAATGAGATTGAGAAGAGACTGGGAGGAAAGATGCTGCCAGTGGGGTTTGCAATTGTCCCATCCAATGTGGACCACTAAGGCCCGGGCTGGCCAGAGCTGCCACAAGGGACAGGAGCACGCCTGAGAAGAGGCTGTGGGGGAAGACCGAGCCTCTGTGCAGGAGGGCTGGGAGCAGAGAGGAAGGTGACAGACAGCCAAAGCCCAAAGGCATCCACTGCTTCTCCTTTGAGAAGTCTGTGGGGAGCCGGGCGTGGTGGCGCATGCTTGTAATCCCAGTACTTGGGAGGCTGAGACAGGAGGATCGCAGGTTCACGGCCAGCCTCAGCTACTCAGTGAGGCCCTCCACAACGTAGTGAGACCCTGTTTCAAATAAAGACTAAAAAGTAGGGCCGGGGGTGTAGCTTGGAGGTAGAATGCCCCTGGGTTCAATCCCCAGTACCGCAAAAAAAAAAAAAAAGTCTGAGGGAGATCTAAGCGCAAGGAAGAAATGCTCAAGGGAAAAGGAACTGCGATGTCTTATTCTGGGGTAAAGTGACTGGGAAATGAATTACTCCTGTACCTCCCAATACACAACTCAGCCTCCGCTTCAACTGCTTCCACCACGAAGGGCCCCTAAATGAGTCATCGCACCTCACCGCTCCTTCCTGTATCTGCAGGAAACCAGCACAGGGTTAGACCACTCCACAGTGTGTGTCTCTCTGTCTCTCTGTCTCTCTGTCTCTCTGTCTCTCTCTCTCTCACACACATACTGGGGATTGAACCCAAGGGCATTCTACCTCCAAGCTACACCCCAGCCCTTTTTATCTTTTGTTTTGAAACAGGGTCTCACTAGTTTGCAGAGGCTGTCCTTGAACCTGGGATCCTTTTGTCTCAGCCTCGCAAGTACTGGGATTACAGGCATGCGCCACCACCCTGGCTCAATAGACTCTTTTCTTCTGCTTCAAAGTCTTAGCCCTAAGCCAAGAAACTAAGAAGACTCCTCTGCAGAAACCAGAAACTAATAATAGAGTCCAACCTCTGATTAAGCAAATGGAAGAGAAGGCAAGTCCACTTAATGTCATATGCCTTATTTTTAACCCCATCCTATTTTGCTGTCTTTATTTATTTATTTATTTATTTATTTATTTATTTGTGGTACTGGGGATTGAACCCAGGGGAATTCCACCTCTGAGCTACACCCCCAGCCCAATTTTATTTTTTATTTTGAAACAAGGTCTTATTAGGTTGACCAGAGTCTCACTACTTGCTGAGGCTATCCTAGAACCTGTGATCCTCCTGTCTCAGACTCCCATGTACTGGGATTACAGGCACGCACCACCATGCCTGGCTTATTTACAACTTTTTAAAAGCAAAAGTGTGATGTCACAGGCATTACAATGGCTACTACAAAAACAAAAGAAAAGAAGTGTGAGCAAGAATGTGGATAAATTGGAAACTTTGTGCATTACTGGTGATCATAAAACGTGCAACCTCAGCCAGGTGTGTCTAGAGTAGTCAAATCATAGGATGGAAAGTAAAATGGTGGTTGCTAGGGGCAGGGGAGAATAGAATGGGGAGTTAAGAGTTTGATGGGTAGGTTTAGTTTAGGAAGATGAAAAGGCTCTAGAGATGGATACTGATGATGGATGCACAACAGTGTGGATGTACTTATGACATAATCAGGCCAGGCATGATGGTACACGCCTATAATGCCACTACTTGGGAGGATGAGACAGGAGGATCACAGATTCAAGACCAGCCTCAGCAACTTGGCCAGACTCTCAGCAACCTAGCGAGACCCTTTTCAAAACAAAAAAAAATAAAAAGGGGTAAGGTATAGCTTGGAGGCAGAATGCACACAGCTCTTAATACCCTTGGAATTTCAAGAAAACCTAAATATCTTGGAAGTGATCCATAGTTTTCCCCCCACCCCTATCCTCAGGAGAAGGAAGAGGCCTTAAAAACAGACTTAATCACCAGTAGCAGTCCTCGCTTCAGCAGTACATATACTAAAATTGGAACAATACAGAGAAGATTAGCATGGCCCCTGCTCAAGGATGACATGCAAATTCATGAAGTGTTCCATATTTTTAAAGACTCCCCAGTGGGAGTAATAAACTTCTTGTTCTATTAAAAAAAAAAACACTAGTAGCAAATGACTTAATCAACCATGCCTAAGTGATTAAGCCTCCATAAACTGAAAGGACAGGGTTCAGAGAGCTTCCACATTGCTGCAAGAATGAATCCACATGCCAGGAGGGCGGTGCAACCCCAGACCTCTGTGGGGAGAAAATCCGCTGCACTTGGGACCCTGCGGCCCCACCCTGTGCATCCCTTCAAGGGCTGCTCATGTGTGCCCTTGAGGAGAGCCTTTGCAGGAAACTGGGAATGTGATAAGAAAAGTTTTCCCTGCATTCGTGAGCTGTCTAGCACAGGAATGGTCTTGGGGGCTTGGCACCTCTGATTTATAGCCAGTCAGGTCAAAGTGCAGGTGACCCTATGGCCTTGCCCTGGGCATCCAAAGTGGGGAGGTCTGTGGGACTGAGCCCTTAACCTGTGGGGACCTCAGGATCTCTAGGTGAACAGTCTCAGAAGTGAGGTAAATGGTAAGACACCAGGGGGTGTCCACAGAGAATGGGGAATCGCTTAGTGAGGAAAACTCCACACGTCTGGTGTCATGAGTGAAGTCCTAGGAGTAGACTACAGAGGAAGACAGTTTCTTTTTCCTATTCAGTACTTAATGCCAAAGAACCGTACAATTAAATATGGTCAAAATGGTAAGTTTTTGTTATGTACATTTTACCACAATTTTAAAAAGAAACTATGATCACGCTAACTGTCATTTGCTCTTTTCACTTAATATGATACGCTGAGTGTAATTTCCATGTTAATAAACGTTTTTACTCTGCCTGATTAGGAGTTTCATAGTATTTGACTGTATGAGTGTACTATAACTGATTTCATGAATCCCCTATCATTGGGCAGTTAGGTTGCCTCTGATTTCTTTCTCTCAAAAAGATATTGTGTGTTTCAATCAATCATGTGACATATCAGGTCCCATCACATTCCTGATGATGCTGTCATTCACAACTGTTCTGAAAATCTGACACTGAAATCAGAGAACATCTTATGTCCTTACAAAAAAAATTACAAATATAGGTGTGTGTGTGTGGTTCTGGGGATTGAACTCAAAGGCATTCTACCTCCGAGCTACATCCCCAGCCCTATTTTATTCTTATTTTGAAACAGGGTCTCACTAGGTTGATGAGAGTCTCATTATTTGCTGAGGCTGTCCTCGAACCTGCGATCCTCCTGTCTCACCCTCCCAAGTACTGGGATTACAAGCATGCACCACCATGCCCAACTTATATTTGTAATTTTAATAATTAATTATAAATGATGATTAATACTGAATATTAAATATTTATAAAATGCTGGTACACTTTGAAACATACTGTGGAGGAGGAAAAGTTAGAAGTGTTCCTACTCTAACATGACTTGATGGGTAATATTCAGAACACTTAACAAACCAGGAGCATGCCTGTAATCCCCATCTACTCAGGAAGCTGAGGCAAGAGGATTGCAAGTTCAAGGACAGCCTTGGCAACTTAGTGAGACCTGCCTCAAAATAAAAAATAAAAAGGGCTGAGGATATAGCTCCACGGTAGAATGTCCCTAGGTTCAATTCCCAATACAAGGAAAAAATGATAAAATAAAAGAAGGCCGGGCGTGGTGGCGCACGCTTGTAATCCCAGTACTTGGGAGGCTGAGACTGGAGGATCGCAGGTTCGCGGCCAGCCTCAGCTACTTAGTGAGGCCCTCTGCAACTTAGTGAGACCCTGTTTCAAAATAAAGAATAAAAAACAGGGCTGGGGGTGTAGCCCAGAGGTAGAATGCTCCTGGGTTCAATCCCCGGTACCGCAAAACAAAAAAGATAAAATAAAAGAAAAATACAAGAATAAAAGATAAAATACAAGAATAAAAGATAAAATACAAGAAAAAAAGATAAAATGAAAAAAAATGTGTGTGGTTAAATGGGAGTTCTAAAGTAAGTTTCTAGAGAGTCCCTGACTTTTGTTGGTTGACCAAAAGAAGAAAAGCATACTTGGGAAAAGCAGAGTCTGGCTGGTTTGAATATGATTTGTCCCCTCTGGAACTCATGTTAAAATTTAATGTCCACTGTGAGTTGTTAAGGGGGTGGAAACTTAATCTGACTATGGTGTTTAAAGGAAGGGGCTCTGGGGGATAATTAAGATTAGGTAAGGTTATTAGTTCCCAAGATTGTTATAGAACAGGACTTGCATGTCTCTGCCCTGCACCGTCTCAGGACTCCGCAAGCACAGCCATCACCGGATGCAGCCCCCAGACCATGGACCAGAACCATGAGCCAAAATGATCCTCTTCTCTAAATTGTGCCCAGTCTGTGGTATTGGGTTATTAGACTCAGCACTGGTAAAGTGTGGTATAATGTAGAAATCCTCCAAGTCCATAGGATCTGTTGGACAAGTTGAACTAGAGCCCAGGAAAGAGATCTGGTGTCCAGATGCATCCCTCACCCACTACCCCCACAAAGGTGTGTGTGCTGGAAGCTTGGCTGGTCTCCAAGGTGCTGGTGCTGGAAGGCAGAGCCTTTAAGAGGCGGGGTCTAGTGGAAGATAACTAGGTCATGGGGTACCACCCTTGGAAGAGATTAATGCTTACATCATGGGTTAGTCTCATGAGGCTTAGATCAGTTACCAAGAGAGCAGGTTGTTCCAAAGCGAGGTCACCCCATGTGCTTGGCCTCTTTTGCACACTCCCGCTCCCCCTTCCACTTCTCTATCATGTTGGGACACAGCCAGAGGCGCCCTCACCAGAAGCCAATGCCATGCCACTTCACCTTTCCAGCCACAAGAATCATGAGTCAATAAACTTCTTTCCTTTATAAATCACCCAGTCTCGGGTATTTTGTTATAGCAACACAAAATTGAGTAAGAGCTCAAATGAATTCTTGGAGGCTGGGGCACACAGTTGGTCAATGAACTCCGAAAGAGCAGGCCTTCTCAGACTTCCATGAGTACCACCTGTTCAGATTCAGCAGGTTTGGATGGAGTGTGAAAGTCACAATTCTGACAAGCTCCCAAGTGAGGTCTTTGCTGATCCAAGGACTGCAATTTGAATAGCAAGGTGCCCTGCCGTTGGGTGGGTCAGAAGAGAAGGGAGATTAGGACTGTGAGGACTCCCAATTTTTTAGGGAGGGTTGGGCAAAAAAGAAGGCTGAAGGAAATTGAGAACATACAACCAGAAAGTTAAAAAGAAGTCCAAGAGGGCACAGTGTCACCAAAGTGAAAGAAGAATGGGATGATACCAACCAAGTAAGACCATAGTCAGCTCAGGCTGCTACAACCAAACGTCACAGACTGGCAGCATAAACAATGGAGATTTACGTTCTCACAGTTCTGGAGACGGGGCGTGTGAGGCTCTGGTGCAGGAGGGCTCTTCCTGGCTGGTGGAAGGCTGCCCTCTCAGAGTGTAACCACATGCCTTTCCTCAGTGCAGGAACTCGCCTGGAGAACGAGATTCTGTCTTCCTCTTCTTATAAGGACATTAATCTCATATGGGGGACTCCACATTTATGACCCCATCTACATCTAATCACCTCTCAATAGCCCCAGCTCCAAATACCATCACCCTAAAGGTATTAATAAAATTTGTAGGAGGCCACTGTTTTTGTTTGTTTTGTTTTTGTTTGTCTGTTTGTTTGTTTGATATTGGGGATTGAACACAGGGGTATTCTACTTCCGAGTTATACCACCAGCCCATTTGTTATTTTTTCTTTTGAAACAGGGTCTTGCTACTGTTCCGGTCTTGGGCAGTTAGGACTCAGGAAAAGACCCTGTGACCATTCAGATGGCTGATAAAGGCATATCCTGAGGCCAGCTCTTCTCACATCGTTCCTGGGGTGATAAACCAGCTTGTCCTCACATCCCATTTCCCGCAAGATAAGGAAGCCCAAGTCCATATACAAGGACTCGGGGTCTGGGAGACAGGAGTGTTTTGTTTAGAGCACTCCGTCTCACCCTTCTCCATGCATGAGATGCTCTCCTGTTGTTCTAATAAATCCTACTTTAGCTTTGCATCTGAGTTTTCCTTTTTTTATTTTTTATTTTTATTTTTGTTGCTGGGGATGGAACCCAGGGACATTCTACCTTGGAGCTCCACCCCAGCCTGATTTTTTATTCCTTATTTTGAAACAGGGTCTCACTAAGTTGCGGAGGGCCTCACTAAGTAGCTGAGGCTGGCCGTGAACCCAGATCCTCCTGTCTCAGCCTCCCAAGTACTGGGATTACAAACGTGCGCCACCACGCCTGGCTCTGCATCTGAGTTTTCTGGCTCATTTTTTCTATACTGAGCTAAGAAAAGGACCTACGGTGAAACGGAAACAGTACTGATGCCCAGCTGGGGACTCATCAGTGACACCCGACAGTGGTCTGATACCACTGCATCTTGCAAGGTCAGTAACCCTCCCCAAGCAGGATTGAAACCCCGTGGATGACCGTGAGTTCTGGCACTGCTAGGCTCTTTGTGACTGTGGCGTCCCCCTGCCATGGTGTAGTTACAGCAGACACTTCAGGGGAAGAGGCGCCCCTTATAAATAGTGTAGGACAGACAGGAGGGGCTCTGGGCCTCTCCTGTGCATGCTGAGGCTCAGTGGTGGCCGGTAACCATCCTGGAGCTCACATCCTATGGGGTAACTATCACAGCCTATTTCCTTGCAAGTGGGATTAAGTCGGCGTCACGGTTTACATTGAGGTTCCAGAGAATCCCATCCTTGTCTTGTGAGACCTCCAATGAGTGCCCATTCATTTTTCCCCCACCTAAGATGGGTCACTCTTTTAAAAGCCCTGTGGGGTAGCCAGGAGTGGTACACGTTTATAATCCCAGTACTTGGGAGGCTGAGACAGGAGGGTTGCAGGTTCGCAGCCAGCCTCAGCAACTTAGGCACTCCGCAACTTAGTGAGACCCTGTTTCAAAATAAAGAATTAAAAATAGGTCTGGGGGTGTAGCTCGGAGGTAGGATGCCCCTGGGTTCAATCCCCAGTACCAAAAAGAAAAAAAAAAGCCCTGTGGGAAGCTGAGCTTGGGGAAAGCACCTGCCTTCTTATACGCCGCTGTGCCCTCAGCAGAATACTTGCCCCTTCTCAGCAATGGGAGCCACAGGGACCTCTGTCCTCTGGGCCGTGGGCCCCACTCCTTTGTCACCTGACAGAACATAGTCCTTGCATGCATCCAAAACCCTTCCATGTAGGATTCAAGAAGGAAGAATGTCCATGGGTAGCTGTTACTGCTCTCCTGTCATCCTTAGGCCTTTATCCCCATCTAACCCATGCCACATTCTCCCTAAAGCATAAAAAGACAGATGAAAGGCAGAATCCTCCCACACTTGAGATCCCAGCCCTAATAGTCACCATCCACCCGTGGCTGCTGTGAGTGTTTGGGGAGCTGCAATGTTTTATTGATTGGAATACCAGCGGTATCTGGGGTACAGAGAAGATATATGGGACCCCACCTTGACAGAAAGAGGGGGAACAACAGGCAGGGGAGGATGAATCGAGGCAGAGGCAACAGTGGCAAAGCCTCATGCTCGTAGAGGCCACCCCAGGGGACTGTGAGGCCACTCTCACGAAGCCCACGGATGATGCCTAGCTGGACACGCCCCCGGCTGGGCTTCTAGCTTCTATCATAGGGTGCGAGGGAGGAGGGGGCCTTCCAAGCACAATCCAGTAAGTACACTCTCTCTCTGATAGATGGGATCCCAGCAGTCCAAGGTGGAAGCTCTAACTCCCCTGGCGTGCATCCTCCAACATTGGGATAAGTTTAACCTCCAGATCCTAAAGAAAAAAGCTCTCACCTTCCTCTGCACTCAAGCATGGCCACAATACTCGCTGAGGGATGGAGAGAAATGGTCTCACCACAGGGAAGCCTAAATTATAACACTATCTTGCAGCTAGACCTGTTCTGTAGGAAGGAGGGCAAGCGGGGAGAGGTGGCGGGTATTCAGCTTTTCTTGTACTCCGGGACCATCCAGACTTATTCAAAAATTGCAAAGCTGAAACAATTTTGGTAGCAACGGTTAAGACAGAATCTAAAGACCAGTTGGCCCCGGCAAAACATGATGGCAACACTATAGGAGCTGTGGCACCTAAAAAGCCTCTCCTGACACCCAGCGCTTGAATGTGCCCCCTCCATATCATGATACTGCCCCTCACAATAAGGGGACCCAGGAGGCACCCAAAACTAAGAAAAAACAGTCAGGGCGGGTACCAGGGGGGCAAAGGGGAATGTTTCCCCTTGTGGCAGTGGGAGAAGGGGAATTTGGACCCCATATCACCCATAAGCCTTTTTCGCTAGCTAAGCTTAAAGAAATCAAAAAGGATCTCGGCAGCTATCTGACCAACCCTGACCAATATGTGCAGGCTTTCAAGTTACTCACCTCCTCATATGACTTCATGTGGAAAGATGTTAACTTACTCTTAGATCAGACTCTGCTCCCTAGAAAGAGACAGAGTGCACAAAAAAGCCAGAGAGGAAGGTAATAACTATTACACCACCCCAAAACCTTCAGTAAGAATAACTTGGCAGGTTCCGATAGGGGCAGAAGCGGTACTGTTACAAGACCCCAAGTGGGACCCTGAGGACGAGGGGCATGATTGGGAAAGAAGTCACTATGTATACTGCGTACTGGAAGGACTGAGAAAAGCTAAAGTTAAGCCTCTCAATTATGGCCAGTTGGCAGCTATACATCAGGGTCCAAACAACTGCCCAATAACCTTCCTTGAGAGACTCAGGGAGGCCATGGTTAAGTTCACTAATTTGACTCCAGACTTGACAGAAGGGGAGGCCATTCTTAGAGACAAGTTCTGTGTGTGTGTGTGCGTGTGTGTGTGTGTGTGTGTGTGACTAGAGATTGAACCAGGGGCATTCTACCTCTGAGCTACACCCCATCCCTATTTTATTTTTATTTTGAAACAGGGTTTCGCTAGGTTGATGAGAGTCTCACTACTTGCCAAGGCTGTCCTCGAACCTGCGATCCTCCTGTCTCACCCTCCCAAGTACTGGGATTACAAGCGTGTGCCACCATGCCTGGATGAGACAAATTCTTAACCCAACTTGGCCCAGATATAAGGAGGAAACTCCAAAAACTGGGGTCAGATCCAGAAAAGTCCACTTTGGACTAACTAATGCAGGGCGCTAATTCTGTCTATTATAATAGGGACTTGGAAAAACAAAAGGAAAAGCATCATGGGGAAATCCTGGCTGCCAATCCCACAGGAACCCAGGCTCAGGTCCGTTTTAGGTGTGGGAAGCCGGGGCATTTCAAATGCAAATGCCCCCAACATGGAAGCCGTAAACGTCCTCCAAAGCCCTGCCCGCAATGTAAGGGGGACCATTGGAAGTCTGAGTGCCCCCAGTTCCAGAGGGATCTGGGGTCCTCAAATACAGGTTCTCCATGATGGGACCCAGGGCTACCTCTCCACACTCCTACCACCTGGGTCAAGACTGAAGAACCTTGGCCAACCCTAAAGATGGGATCACAGATGCCAGATTCTCCGTGTTGCCTTTTTCCCCTGGTCCAACGTTCTCTCATAAAGTGACTGTTCAGGGCATATCGGGCCAGCCCCTTGAACACTTCTGTACTCAAGACTTAGCCTGCTCCTGGAGTGACCTCCATTTCTCTGCTTCCTTCTTAGTCATACCAGAGACCCCAGCTCCACTGTTGGAAAGAGTGGAGCTGGGGTCTAACCAATGTGGTACTAATTCTCCCTTCAGAACCACCTGGGTGCTTCCCTTTAATGGAAATAAGCATCAATCCAACAGTATGGACAGATGGAAGAACTGTGGGACAGGCCCTTTCCACCAAACCTGTCCTCATTAAGCTGAAGGACCCATCCACCATTCCCCGACAAAAACAATAGCCCTCAGACCTGAGGTAAAAGAAGGACTGTTGCTCATCATAAATCACCAGCTAAGCTTAGGCTTATTGGTAGAATGTGTCAGTCCCTACAACACCCCTCTCCCGGGCGTGCAGAAAGGGAAGGACAAATGGCATTCAGGCTTATCAGTGAGGCAGTGGTCCCACTCCACCCGATGGTTCCTAACCCTTAGACCTTGCTGACACAGATTCCCAGCAGAACATGGTGCTACTCTGTTCTGGATTTAAAAAATGCTTTTTTCTGCATCACTCTCCATCCAGACAGCCAGCTTCGTTTTACCTTTGAGGACCCCAGAGGAGGGAACGCCAGCTAACTTGGACGGTGCTGCCTCAGGGGTTCAGGGACATCCCGCACATATTTGGGCAGGTCTTGGCTAAGGACGTGGAGGACTGGAATTCCCCTCAGGCCACACTCCTCCAATATGTAGATGATCTTCTGCTGGCCTGTCCCTCCCTTAGGGACCATGAGGAGGCAACAAAATCTCTGCTTAATTTCCTGGCTCAAAGAAGCTATAAAGTTTCAAAGGAGAAGGCTCAACTTTATGAGACCCAAGTTACTTACTTGGGGGATCATACTGAAAGGGGACTCTCACTCTTTAGGACCAGAGAGAGTACAGCCTATACTTGGTTTCCCTCCCCCCAGTACCCCACGACAACTTCAGGGATTTGGGGGAGCTACAGGTTACTGCCACACATGGATCCCAGGCTATGCCAAGATAGCACGACCCTTATACAGATTTCTTAAAGAATGCCAGGAATGTCCTAAACTCCCAGAGTGCCCCGCCAAGCAAAACAGGCATTTAAAAGGTTAAAACTGGCCCTGAGTGAGGCACTGGCTCTCAGATTGCCCACACAAGATAAGTTCAATTTGTACATTGCAGAAAAGAGAGGGGTAGCACTGGGAGTGTTGACACAAGATAAGGAAGGAACTCCACAGCTGGTAGCTTATCTCAGCAGAGAACTTGACCCCATAGCTCGCAGCTGGCCAGCTTGCTTGAGGGCAAGGCCTCAGTGGGTACCCTAGTTCCTGAAGCCCAAAAACTAACACTAGGCAGACCTCTTACAATACAAACTCCCCCATAATCTCCGGAGCCTATTAGAATCAAAAGGACACCTGTGGCTCTGTCAGCTTCATCCATAAATATCAGGCTATCATTATGGATGGGTCTGATATATCCTTAAAGAAATGTATGAGCCGGGTGTGGTGGCACACACTTGTAATCCCAGTACTTGGGAGGCTGAGACTGGAGGATCCGGGTTCGTAGCCAGCCTCAGCTACTTAGTGAGGACCTCCTCAACTTAGTGAGACCCTGTTTCAAAATAAAGAATAAAAAATAGGGCTGGGGGTGTAGCTCAGAGGTAAAATGCCCCTGGGTTCAATCCCCAGTACTGAAAAAAAAAAAGAAATATATGGCCCTCAATCCATTCCTGCCCAGGAACATGGAAAGCCCCATCGATTCATGTGAGGAGATGTTAACACACCTTTGGGCGCCCCAACCAGACCTAACAGATTAGCCTCTCCTTAACCCTGATGTTGAATTATTCACTGACTGGGGATTGAGCCCAGGGGCATTCTACCTCCAAGCTACAACCCCAGCCCTATTTTATTTTTATTTTGAAACACATCTCACTAGGCTAATGAGAGTCTCACTACTTGCTGAAGATGTCCCTGAACCTGTGATCCTCCTGTCTCAGCCTCCCAAATACTGGGATTACAGGTGTGCGCCACCATGCCAATCTGAGTGGGTGAGTCCAAATCACCCACTAATTTGGACCGAACTCCAGCACTAGGCCCAACAGTCTAAATCAGAATGCAGCCACTTGTGCTCAAGTTCCACACCACTGAGGTAGAATAGAAGAGAGAAAATTTTAGGTAGAAAGGAGACAAGTTGGTAAGGGAAGGAGAACATAGTTTTAAAAATCTAAAATAGAACTGGGCATGGTGGCACACGCTTGTAATCCCAGTACCTGGGAGGCTGAGACAGGAGGATCATAGGTCTGCAGCCAGCCTCAGCTACTTAGTGAGGCCCTCCGCAACTTAGTGAGACCCTGTTTCAAAATAAAGAATAAAAAATAGGGCTGGGGGTATAGCTCAGAGGTAGAATGCCCCTGGGTTCAATCCCCAGTACTGCAAATAAATAAATAAATAAATAAGTAAAAAAAAATCTAAAATACTCCTTAGCTTGCCCTGCAAGGCTTGCCCGGGACATGCCCAAAGAGGCAAGACCCATATCTTTAAGAACACAATGGGCTAGCTTCACATCTGAAATTCCTGAGGCAACTAGCTTTGGAAGAGAAAGAATTTTACCTTCCACCAGAACTCCAAAAGATCACACCTGTTGTTAAAAAGCCTCACACTCAGCTGGCCACCCACTGGCCATCCGACATTTTGTCTCCACTCGTCTCTGCTCCCGGAAAACCTGTCCTGAGGGAATCCACATCTTTTGCCCACGGAAAAACTTCAAAGAAAGGAGGCATTTTCCCGCCGAGTACCTCTAACCAACCCCCTCCCCATCTCCAGTGCCTATAAAAGAGACTGTAAGAATTCGGGGCTGCTGCTCTCACATCTTGAGTTGGCCTGTGTTTCCCTGAACTTGTATCTCCCTTTTCTTGAATTAAACCTCTGTCTTTTCTCTGACTGGCGCGTGTTGAAATTCTTTTCCTCACAGAGCCAAGGACCCCGGGGACCCTGAGGTGAGTTTCCCCTTCCCAGGCTGGGGAACTCCTTAGGACTCTCCATGGAGCTAACACGCTCACCCTATCACCACCAAGCCCGAACTAAGTTATTAATCTGACCTGAGAAGTCAGGAGAAAAATATAGCACTTAGCTTACATGATAAGGAATCCCTTAGCTTTAACCTTTACAAGAAGAGAAACTTTGAAATGAGCGATCTCCTTTTATTTTCTGTTTCTGCTTTCCTTGACCCTTTTGTTTTCTTTTTTTTTCTACTGAGGATCGAACCCAGGAGCATTCTAGCTCTGAGCTATACCCCCAGACCCCCCTTTTTTTAAATTTTGAAACAGGGTCAGCCAGGTTTGGTGGTGCACGCTTGCAATCCCAAAACTTGGGAGGCTAAGACAGAAGGATTGCAGGTTCGAGGACAGCCTCAGCAAATAGTGAGACTCTCATTAACCTAGTGAGACCCTGTTTCAAAATAAAAATAAAATTGGGCTAGGGGTATAGCTCAAAGGTAGAATGCCCCTGGGTTCAATCCCCAGTGCCACACACACACACAAAAAAAAAAAAAGGAAAGAAAGAAACAGGGTCTTACTAAGTTGTTGAGGCTGGTCTCAAAAGTGTGATCCTCCTGTCTCAGCCTCCCAAGTAATGGGATTACAGGCGTGTGCCACCACACCCGGCTTTCCTTGGCCCTTTTCTATCTATGAAACCTATCTCTTCTGCTTGGTTCATCACAACACACACCCTACTTTAAGGAATGAGATAGTGCCCAATTCTAGAATCATGAGTAGAGCCAATTAAGATCCTTAAAATAAATTTGTTGTAATTTTTACTTTTGACAGGGCTTAAGGCTTAAACATAGAAATTTTTGAAGACAAATTATTCAGTGCCTTGGGGATACTGAGACCCTAGTTTGCCAGAATTAATGAGCTCCAGGTACACATTTGAAGAAGCTCCTGAGACAGGAATCTATGCCACAAACATTCATATTCCTAACACCCACTGATTTGCTAAAAGCCAGTCACCTAGGGTAGGGATGACGGAAAGATCAGAGCCAGAGGGCTCCGGTCCCTGCCAGGAGCCTGCTTTTTCTCACACAGCCATGATCAATGTTGCCTCCCTTGCAGACCCAGCAGAATTTCCATGTGTTGAAATGGAAGGTAAGTGTGGTCGCCAAAGCTTCTTATCCTTGTTTTCCCAGCTCAAAGAAAAGGCAGATGTTTTCCTAGGTCCCGGCTCCCAGGCTTGTTATTGTAGTGATCTCATCAGAGTCACATTGCATGAAGCCCTGCTGGAGTGGCTCACTGGAAAACCAGGCCTGAAGGGCACTTCCTGAGCCGCTCTCCTGGGGAGCTGGGGGCTGGGTCACGGCTCCCCAGCCCAGCTGGGGAATCCGCTGCCTGTGGCCATCTAAACCACAGGAAGCCATTCTGACCTGACCACAGCAAGTCATCAGAGTGAGACCCACATGGAGGAAACGGGATTGTTCACAAGGAAGTTCTATTTGCAACTGAACAGCAAAACTAGATTAAACCAGGCACTGCCTTGTAAAACCAATGAGTTTAGTTATGGTTGTCTGTCAAATCAAGGCTGCAGACCAAGTAGAATGCCCCAAAGAATCTACCTCTACTTTTTATTTTTTTATTTTTTGGTACTGGGGATTGAATCCAAAGGCATCCAACCTCTGAGCGACACCCCCAGCCCTATTTTATTCTTTATTTTGAAACAGGGTCTAAGTTGCGGAGGACCTCACTAAGTTGCTGAGGCTGGCCGCAAACCTGCAATCCTCCTGTCTCAGCCTCAGCCTCCCAAGTACTGGGATTACAAGCATGCGCCACCAGGCCCAGCTGATTATTTTAAACAGGGTCTCACTAAGTTGTGGAGGGCCTCACTAAGGTGCAGAGGCTGGCTTAGAACATGAAATCCTCCTGTCTCAGCCTCCCAAGTACTGGAATTACAAGCATGCACCACCACGCCCGACTTCTACTTAAAGTAATTTTGTTTATCCAGACATGGCTTATCCAGAAAGATTTGCTATGTGAAAAGGGTCTAAACACTAACGGAATGAAATCTGTGCAACTCACAGAAACACTCCAGTGTGTCTGACTCACTTACTCATACTCTGGGGATACATTTTATTATAATTATTCTAAAATAATATGGGCCGGGCGTGGTGGCGCACACTTGTAGTCCCAGTACTTGGGAGGTGGAGACCAGAAGATCCGAGTTCACGGCCAGCCTCAGCTACTTAGTGAGGCCCTCCGCAACTTCGTGAGACCCAGTTTCAAAATAAAGGATAAAAAATAGGGCCAGGGGTGTAGCTCAGAAGTAGAACCCCCATGGGTTCAATCCCCAGTACCACAAAAAAATAAAATAAAATAATAGGAATAATTCTGGCTTTGTTGTTTCCTCAGGCGGCAGCAGATTAGAATGTAAACTTCAGGAGGGCTGATTTTGATCACAGATGCACCCCCAGCACCAAGAACAGAACCTAAGAATCTGCTGAAGGCTGAGAGAGTGTCTTGCCACGTCCTTCCCACACAGTTATAGTCCACCCCTGCTGATGACAGCTCCGCTCAGCTGCTTCACACCTGAGCACTGAAGGTATTCGACTCTGCAAGTCCTGGTTTCAGTGCTACGACAGACCACTCATGTGCACATGGACACCACAAAACTCACGAGATTTCTCACGGAGTGTAAATATTCTGTGAGCTTGTTGCTAAGGGTGAGTTGATTAGCACCCTGTTCTTTTTTTTTGGCAGTACCAGGGATTGAACCCAGGGGCATTCTACCTCCGAGCTACACCCCCGGCCCTATTTTTTATGCTTTATTTTGAAACCGGGTCTCACAAAGTTGCGGAGGTCTCACTAAGTAGCTGAGGCTGGCCGCGAACCCGGATCCTCCGGTCTCTGCCTCCCAAGTACTGAGATTACAAGCGTGCGCCACCACACCCGGCCTAGCACCCTGTTCTTACTGAGTTCCCTACTAGATTATAAACTCCTCCCAAGTTGTTATTAGAGCAACTTGGTTAAATTAGCCGAGAAGTGAAATTTCAGCTGAGTGCCTGGGCTTCTTCCTTTGGGCTGTCTACACCACGTTCCACCTGGACAGGAACAGTGTCCGAGTATTTGATTTTAATCCCCTCCTGTTGCCTGGCACATGATAGGCACTCGATGGCATTCTAGTTTTCAATTTGAACTACAATACTTTTTGGATTAACATTCTGATTAACAATTTTGTGGCCATCCTGATATTTCCAGGAAGGGCCAAGAATCCACTAAATCCATGGTAAGAAAATGATTCTTGCCAGGGCCTAACTCAAGAAAAATTCAAAGTGTAAAGGCCTTGTTTGT
Source organism: Glis glis (assembly GCA_004027185.1). NCBI lineage: Eukaryota > Metazoa > Chordata > Mammalia > Rodentia > Gliridae > Glis > Glis glis. The sequence goes on from PVJS01027744.1 coordinate 17,560, forward strand.
TTGTTTAATTTGAAATGCAAATAGCTTACTGAATCCCACAGACTGAAGGACAGAATAGAAATGTGCATTCTTACAACGCAGAGTACCAACTTTAGTGAATAAAAGATGGTCACAAAAAAAAAAAAAGATGGTCACTACTTTTTAAATCAAGAAGTTGAGCCAGGCGTGGTGGTGCACGCTTATAATCTCAGTACTTGGGAGGCTGAGACAGGAAGATCGCAGGTTCGCTGCCAGCCTCAGCTACTTAGTGAGACCCTGGGCAATTTAGTGAAACCCTATTTCAAAATAAAGAATAAAAAATAAGGCCGGGGGTATAGCTCAGAGGTAGAATGCTCCTGGGTTCAATCCCCAGTACCGCAAAAAAATAAAAAACAAATCAAGAAGTTCCTGTCTGGACGTCTCTGAGAAGTGACTACCCTGCTGGCCACCCTCTGATAGTTTCTATTTATACAGCACTTTACGGTTCACAGGCAGGTGGGCCAGCCAGAGGCTACTGTTCAAAAGATTCCTCAGTGGACTGACTGTCATATCCCCACAGACCTAAAATAGCACAATTCATAAGATACTCCACTGACTTATTAACAACTTTCGAGAAAAAGGAAAGGGAACACTCATCTATTAAATATATACACCTAACTATTAAATATATACAGGTGGCACAAGCCTGTAATCCCAGTACTTGGGAGGCCAAGACAGGAGGATCATAGGTTCAAAGCCATCCTCAGCAACTTAGTGAGGCTCTCAGCAACTCAGTGAGACCCTGTTTCCAGATAAAAAATAAAATAGAGCTGGGAGTGTAGCTCAGAGGTAGAATGCCCCTGGGTTCAATTCACACACACACACACACACACACACACACACACACACACAAATTAATTAATTAAAAATAGGGCTGGGGGCCGGGCGTGGTGGTGCATGCTTGTAATTCCAGTACTTGGGAGGCTGAGACAGGAGGATCACAGGTGTGTGCCCAACCTCAGCTACTTAGTGAGGCCCTCTGCAACTTCGTGAGACCCTGTTTCAAAATAAAGAATAAAAAATAGGGCTGGGGGTGTAGCTCAGTAGCAGAACATTCCTGGGTTCAATCCCCAGTACCAAAACAAAATGAAACAAATATATACACATACATACACACACACACACACACACACACACACACACACATAATAATCATACACACACATACCTAATGCCAATCACATCTTTTTGTTTTTATTTTGTGTGTGTATGGTACTGGGGGTGGAACTGAGGGGCCTTCTACTAACTCCAGGCTATACCCTCAGCCCTATTTTACTTTTTATTTGGAAATAGGGTCTTGCTAAATTGCTGAAGCTGACTTTGAACCTGCTATCCTCCTGTCTCAGCCTCCCAAGTACTGGGATTATAGGAGTGCGCCACCATGCCCAGCCAATCACATCTCTTTTTTTTTCAGAAACATTAAAATGAGAAGGAAAAAACAAGTGCCCCTTAGACATGGAGAAAACTTGAGACTGGACTTCTAACCTTCTAACCTTCAATGATTTACCTGCATCAGTCCATCTTCACCTGCATGCATGAGTCACTGGGCACCAACGAGGGAAAAACAGAGGTGGCCAGAGACAGCCTCTGGCCTCCCCAACCTCCCCACTGGTAAGGGCCCTGCTCTGCTAAGGTCAGAGTGGCGCAGGCACAAAGCCAGTGGGGACAAATAGCTCTCCTTTCCCAAAAAGGTGGGCTGCCCGACCAGAGGCACCGTGCCACTGCCTCACCCAGGTAGGCGATGGAGAGGACCAGGCCTCCCGACCCACTGCTGGCTTCCTTAGCTGATTCGTACTCGTGGAGGAAGTGGCCTGGGGCACCCACCAAACTGCTCAGAGTAAGCCAGAGGGATGAGAAGTGGGGGAGCAGGATACCCTCTACCTCCTTTTCTTAAGTCTGGGTTCAAGCCGGGCATGGGGGCGCACACCTGTAATCCCAGTACTTGGGAGGCTGAGACAGGAGGATCGCAGGTTCAAAGACAGCCTCAGCAAGTAGTGAGACTCTCATCAACCTAGCGAGACCCTGTTTTCAAATAAGAAATAAAATCAGACTGGGGATGTAGCTCGAAGATTCAATCTCCACTACCACAAAAATAAATAAAGTTTGGGTTCTTTTAGAGGTAACTTTAAAAATTCCAATCTGGAAAAAGAAACCAAGAAAAGCACATCAAGAGAGTAGAATTTGGATTTAGGAAGACTGAGGTGGACTTGCTGGGTGACCTTTCGTGAGTGACCTCCTGGGTCTCCTTCTGGACTGACCCACATCGTGGGATTGTGTGGGGCCCGCCCCAAACAACCGAGTTGCTGCCACAGCACTAGTTCCACCTTCCCCAGGGTGCTGGCCCGGCTCTGTGATCCCTGACACCAGCCCCTCCCTGGAAGGGTGGTCCCATTCCTTTCCTTCTTCCTGTTATCATACCGAACATGTAAATTGATTAAAATATAAATAGGTGCTACGTTGTATACACTACAGTTATAACTATAGTTTTTAAAAATCTATTTAAGAGTAATGACAGTTTAGACAGGTATGGTGTGCACACTTGTAATCTGGGTACATGGGAGGCTGAGACTGGAGGATCACAGGTTGGAGGCCAGCCTTGGCAACTTAGCAAGACCCTATTTCAAAATAAAGAATTAAAAAAGGCTGGGCATGGTGGGACACGCCTGTAATCCTAGTACTTGGGAGGCTGAGACAGGAGGATCACAGATTCAAGGCCAGCCTCAGGAATTTAGCAAGACCCTGTTTCAAAGTAAAAAATAAACAAAAAGGGCTGGGGGTGTAGGTCAGAGGTAGAATGCCCCTGGTTTCCATCCTCAGTACTAAATAACTAACTAAATAAATAAATAAGGGCTGGGGACATAGCTCAGTGGTAGAGCACCCCTAGAATCAATCCACAGTACCATAAAAGAAGAAGAGGAGGAGGAGGAAGAGAATGACAGTTCCTTCCTCTAATTTTCTATTGCTACATAGCTTCATCATCAATATATCTTGGCCAGGGAAGTGTTAGAAAGAACTGGTGAGAAATATTTTAGGAATTGTTGAAAGAATTATACGGGATGTCGAGTTATATGAATGAGTCTTTTCACTTTCACAACAACTCCAAAACCAATATCCTGCATTCATACCATGCATGCCAGCAAAAAACCTGGTGCCTCCCATTTCATGCTTCCCATCGATTCACTCACCAACTGTTTAAGAAGATACCAGGGAGCCAGGCATGGTGGCGCATGCTTGTAATCCCAGTACCTGGGAGGCTGAGACAGGAGGATCTGGGTTCGCGGCCAGCCTCAACTACTTAGTGAGGTCCTCCACAACTTAGTGAGACCCTGTTTCAAAATAAAAGGATAAAAAATAGGGCTGGGGGTGTAGCTCAGAGGTAGAATGCCCCTGGGTTCAATCCCCAGTACCGCAAAAAGAAGACACCAGGGAAGCCAGGCGTGGTACGCACGCCTATAACCCCAGTACTAGGGAGGCTGAGACAGGAGGATTGTAGGTGCGTGGCCAGCCTCGGCAAGTTAGCGAGACCCTCCACAACTTAGTGAGAGCCTGTTTCAAAATAAAATAAGGCTGGGGTTGTAGCTCAGATGTAGAATGCCCCTGGGTTCAATCCCCAGTAACCCCAGTAACACACACACACACACACACACACACACACACACACACACATACACACACACACACACACACACACAAACACACAAAAGATGAACAAGTTTAGTTTCTTTTCAGGACTTAATAGACTAAAGGGAAGGAATTGATATGGCTGGGTTCCCTCAAAATCTAGTACAGGTTGAGTCACAGAAAAATCATTTTTACTACCATTACAAAGAGGGTCTGGGAGAAAGTCAGTTACGTGGTATTAAAATAATTCCAATTTCCTGGAAATACTTTATGATCCCAGTCTATAAAACATCATAGAAGGAGAATACAAATTCCCCAAATAACACATAAATGTGTCATTTTCACCATTCAAAAAGCTTCCAGGGACCAATAAAGCAATCTATGTATATATGTGGGGGGGGAGGTGTACTAGGGTACTGGGGATTGAACCCAGGGCACTCTACCTCCAAGCTACATATACCCCCAGCCCTTTTTTTGTTTTGTTTTGAAACAGGGTCTCACCAAATTGCTGAGGGTGGCTTTGAACTTGTGATCCTCCTGTCTCAGCCTCCCAAGTACTGGGATTACAGGCATGCGCCACCACATCTGGCTAAGCAATCTATATATTTATTTATATAGAGAGGGATTGTGTGTGTGTGTGTGTGTGTGTGTGTGAGATGCTGGGGATGAAACCCAGGGGCATTCTACCTTCAAGCTACACCCCCAGCCCTATTTTATTTTTTACTTGGAAATAGGATCTCACAAAGTTGCTGAGGGCCTCATTAAGTTGCTGAGGCTGGCTTCAAACCTGCGATCCTCCTGTCTCGGCCTCCCAGGTACTGACATTACAGGTGTGTGCCATCACTCTGGGCAGCAATCTATATTTTAAAAACCCTTTAACCTAGCTTTTCTTCTTCAGGGAAACTATCATAAGAATATAAATCAAAATATGAAATAACATTTACGTCACCTTGATGTTCAAAGCTAGGCAATTTGCAGTATCAAAAAAAAGTATGTCCCCACTTCCTAACCCCACACCTCACTGATGGGTCCCATGGCCACTAAGGCTCAATACAATAATGATGCAGGCTTGACTTCTTTATGAGGTTCAAATGAGACAAGAGATACACAAGAACTCAATGAGCATTTGTAAATCCCTCTTCTATTTCAAAAGCATAAAAATGCAAAAAGCTCATGTTTGGGAAAATAAAGAAACAGTGGAAAGAAAAGTATCAAGCATTTTAAAAACATATGTACACCTGTGTTTTGTAAATTCCCTTTGCAGTGAACCCTGAACTAGTGAGCAAAAGACATCAGAGCTGGGTCTGGTGGCACACACCTGTAATCTCAGTACTTGGGAGGCTGAGACAGAAGGATCGCAGGTTCGAGACCAACCTCAGCAATTTAGCAAGGCCCTAAGCAATTTAGCAAGAACCTGTTTCAGAACAAAAAATAAAAAGGACTGGGGATATAGCTCAGAGGTAGAATGTCCCTGGGTTCAATCTTCAGCACTTCAAAAAGAAAAGGAAGAAAGGGAGGGAGGGAGGGAGGGAGGGAGGAAAAGAAAGAAGAAAGAAAGAAAGAAAGAAAGAAAGAAAGAAAGAAAGAAAGAAAGAAAGAAGAGAGAGAGAGAGGAGGAGGAGGAGGAGAAGGAGGAGGAGGAGAAGGAAGGAAGGAAGGAAGGAAGGAAGGAAGGAAGGAAGGAAGGAAGGAAGATAGATCAGGAGCAGAAAGAAAGCCATTATCTGAGGCCCCATGGCCAGATGCCACTACTCTATCACAAGCCAAGAAAACAGAACCCCTGGGTGAAAAAGAGTGCCCCTACCCTTGAGCCCTAATGTCCCTGGCCTCAGCTTAACCCAGATGGGAAATGAAGCCCTTGGCCGAGTACCTGGCGTGTGGTCGTGGCTTGAAACATATTTAGTGAGTAGAAAGGGGAAAGTGCAGCAAGTGCCTGGACCGTCTAAGTGCTCAGTAAGTGGAAGCATTGTTATGATCATTAATATTATTAAAAGAACAATTCAGGTTTGCATAGCTACTTAGAGTTTGCATCAAGTGCTATCAATTCCCACAACAATTCCAGAAGAGAAAACTGAGGCTCGCTGAAGCTGGTAACTTGTCCAGGTACATACTGCTCACAAGTGCTGAAGCTGGGGACTTGACTGTCCTCCAAAGCTCTTTCCCCTGGACAAGGCTGTTTGAGTCTCATAATAATGTCCTCTAGCCCTCTCTCTACTGTGGACTTTGTAGTTGATTCCCAACATCCATTCCACCCAAAATGGTTAATTGAGAATTATAGTGTAGTGGGGTACACCTGTAATCCCAGTAACTTGGGAGCTGAGATAGGAAGACCCCACGTTCAATTCCAGCCCCAGAAATTTAGCGAGACCCTCAGCAACATAGTGAGACCCTCTTTCAAATAAAGAATAAAAAGGGCTGAGGGTGTAGCTTGGAGGTGGAATGCCCCTGGGTTCAATCCTCAATACAAAAACAAAGTAATTATAGAAATCCAGCAGGGTACTTGCCTGTAATCCTAGTACCTGGGTGGCTGAGACTGGAGGATCACAGGTTTGAGGCCAGCCTCAGCAATTTAGTTACACCTGTTTTCAAAATAAAAAATAATCCCAGTACTTGGGAGGCTGAGACAGGAAGATCACAGGTTCAAGGACAACCTTAACAGTGTAGCAAAACTCTCCACAACCTAGGAAGATCTTGCTTCAAAATAAAAAATAAAATAGGGCTGGGGGTATAGTTCAGAGGTAGAATGCCCCTAGGTTCAATCCCCAGTACCCCCAAAAATAAATAAATAATAAATAGGGCTGGGTTGTAGCCCAAAATGAATAAATAAATAAATAAATAAATAAGGCTGGGTTATATCCCAAAATAAATAAATAAATAGGGCTGGGGGTTGTAGCTCAGAAGTACTATGCCCCTGGGTTCAATCCCCAGTACCAAAAAAAAGTATGGAAATCCTATTTCCTCTGTTCGTAATGGGCTGATTTAAGGAAAGATCAATTACCCAATTTTTACCAATGATTTGAGGAAGACTCCTCTTTCTGGGAGCTTCTAGGAAAGGTCTCCTCACTGCTGAGGAGACATGAAGACATGCCCTGTCCCCACCCACTAGACTCTCCTGTCTCAGAACGACCCGTCAAACTGCTGGAGCCATCTTGGGACCCTGAGGGGAATCAGGTTGGGAAGGAAATCGACATGTGTCAGGGGCAGAGCCAAGAGAATCACAAAGCTTGAGTCCAGACATTCTGCTCCTGCACGTCCTACTACATAAAGGAATTGCTGTCCTTACAATGCAGCCAGCCCAAGTCGGGGCTTCTGGTCCTTACATCCCCAGACTTCCTACCTGGTGCACGTTCTGCTCCTCCTAGTTACGTATCAGACCTGGTGCACAGAGGGCACCCTCAGCGACGGCTCAGTATTATCCCAGGCAGTGCTTTCTAAGCTTACATCAGCTCTAGCTCTGACTTCCTGGAACCCAGGCGGGCAGAGGAGAAGAGATAATGGTATGCACAGCTGTAGAAAGGCTGCGCACATCGCTGGCTTCCCATCACATGGCTAACTATAGAAGTGGAGGACGCCACACTGAGTTCTGCTGAAGATGCTGGCCCCTCTCCCATGACCCCTGCCCGCAAGTCATAACAAAGCTCCACATCTGGGAGCCTGATGGTCTGCAGCTGCCTCTCTCTGCCTAAAAAGTGTTACATTGCACATGGTCAGGAGAAAAGAAAAAAGGGAGGAGGAGGAGGAAGAGATTTCATTAGAGTTCATTGTCTTTTCCTCCTAGAGTAATTTTATTTTTAGTTTATTAGTGTGTGTGTGTGTGTGTATGTATTTTACTGGAGATTGAACCCAGGGGAATTCTACCTCCCAGTCACACCCACAGCCCTATTTTATTCTTATTTTGAAAACCAGTCAGCCAGGCGTGGTGGTACACACTTGTAATCCCAGTACTTGGGAGGCTGAAACAGGAGGATTGCAGGTCTGAGGAGAGCCTCAGCACGTAGTGAGACTCTCATCAGCCTAACAAGGCCCTGTTTCAAAATAAAAATAAAATAGGGCTGGGGGTATTGCTCAGACGTAGAATGCCCCTGGGTTCAATCCCCAGCACCACACACTCAAAAGAGAGAGAGAGAGAGAGAGAGAGAGAGAGAGAGAGAAACAAGAAAAAGGGTCCTACAAGGTTGATGAGAGTCTCACTACTTGCTGAGGCTGTCCTCAAACCTGCAATCCTCCTGTCTCAGCCTCCCAAGTACTAGAATTACAGGCATGTGCCACCACACCCATCCTCCCAAAGTAATTTGACAACTTGGCTTAAGCACCCAAAGTCACCTGTGAAATGTGTCATTTTGTCAGTTCAACAATTCTTTTTCAAAAACTAATAGTGCAGCTGGGCGTGGTGGTACACACTTGTAATCTCAGTACTTAGGAGGCTGAGACAGGAGGATCACAGGTTCATGACCTAACTCCGCTACTTAGTGAGGCCCTCTACAACTTAGTGAGACCCTGTTTCAAAATAATGAATAAAAAATAGGGGTGGCCTTACCTTGGCACTGGGGACATGGGGAGCACTGGGGACATGGGGAGGGGGGAGCCCCTGGCCCCACCCCATAGTACCCCAGAGCTGAGGTCAGGGGATGAAGCCACAACCCTGCACAGGAGGGACCACAGACAAAGAGAGAAAACCTCAGATGAGTGAAGGTGAACTAACTGGGGGAGACGGGAGGGAAGGAGAGGGAAACAAACTGGAGCCCAGGATGGACTTACACAAAGATATCAACTACTATGCTGAAAACGGGAAGGAGGGAGGGGGGAGGCGGGGGGTGGGAATTGGGGAGGGCTAATTG